>JAQIXL010002164.1:0-14063 GCA_034700245.1 Poikilolaimus oxycercus | reverse complement strand
GAAGACCTCAAAACGAAAAACAACAAGCAGCTTTTAGGCTCTTGTGTGTCATGGAGCTTGCTTCTCTCTTTGAGGAGAGAGGGGAAGGGGAAGAAGACGGGTAGAGGATGGGGAAAATATCGCTTGTGAGCTGTCCCGTAGAGCCGATCCTGGGAAAAACACGGCGGCCCTCGTAGCAATGATGAAGTCATTGGAGTGAAACGGACGAGCGATGGGTTGTCGTAGCTGTCGACGAGGTCGATCCAAAGACCAATCTCATTGGAATTGAAGATGAAGTGCAACATATCAACGCCTGGATGAGGGCAGTTTTTATCGCTGATGGTGATGAAATATTGAAGATTATCGTCGGGAATTCGGAATGTTCTCATGAGATTTTGGGATGAGAAGGGGAGCCTCGGAATATTGGAGGAGTAAGAAGGAACACATGTTTCTTGCATGCACACGATGAGAGAGAAGAGGGCAAGATCGTGAAGGGAACTCCGAAGAGGGCAAGACTGAAGACGCATCATAGGGGGGCAACGTAGTTAGACTTTAGTGACTCCATGAAACCGTGGGCCACCGGAGATTTTCGAGCGAGAGAATCTGCTACTGAACGTCGGCGCTGGTGATGCCAACAAATTCTCACTAACATTAAGGAAATGATTTGAAACCTCAATCTGTGCCATGCCCCAACTTCTGATGAGCACTTCATCCGCCTATTGTACCAAGAAATTCAGAGAACCCTTTATGTTGATCGTAAAGCCGTCGACTCCCGTGCTTCATCTTTTGTTTTCTCCAACTCCGTGCGGCTCGCCAAACTCTTTGGCAACTCGTGTAAACCGATCCACCCCCTCCTCCTCCTTCGTCTTCATTTCTCCTCACGGTTCTCCGTTTTCACAAAGTCTTCTCAAGGAACCGATCCCGGGCTGACTTTGCAGAAGTTCTTAACTCGACGAAGTGCGCCATGCACCGACACCAAATGCCCAATTATTGACGAAAGAGGGGCGAACTGCATCATCATTGCTCAAACAGAGGAGTCTCCCCCTCTCCCCCCTTTCCTGGCCCCTTTTCCGCCTTCACTTCATTCTGCCTGCAACGTCACGGACGGGGCCTCGCGTAGTCTGCATTGGAGGGAAGCTTTAGAGAAAGAAAACATAGCAGGAGGAAGTATCTGGATAAAGCTAGGGACGCATCTGGTTGAAGCTTTTGAAAAGACAAAATTATTGGTAGTCCGCGACGCTCTCAGGGGATGCAGACGGAACGCTCTCGACGATTCGGCTACTGGATTAACTCGCCACTCTCTTTTCCCTCGTTCCCCTCTCGACCACTCGACCTCATCTCCCTTTAGGCGTCCGTTCGATGCCGCGAGGGGAGTTTTTCAGCAATTTCCGCTGCTGTCGGACGAGGAGGAGTGCTTGTTGGGGGCCGGATGCTGGAGCATGAGATGAACATGGATGGGAAGGGCGCGTTCGAAGTGCTTTTTGAGGGAACGGTCAAATGAGACGAGAATTCATCAAGGATTGCTTTCGTGATCCTTGATGAATTTTCATAGCGAAACTGAAACTTTCAACTGCCATTGCACTATGCGACGCATAGCGCGAAGTGAAAGCAATCGCTGTTTGGTTTCAATAATGCTCCCCGATTCCAGGGCCCTCATTTTGTCTTACAGATTTCATGAAACCGTTGAAACCGCCATTTGCCGGGATCTTAAAAACCCGTGATCTTCACTCTTCTCACCTCTCGCTTTCGTTTCCTCATCCAATTATTCACTCACGGGGCGCGAACTCTTCCGCTTCTTCTCTTCTCTGAGAGAGCAGGAAGCGAGAACTTCCTCGCATCTTCTCTTCTCCATGACGAATCGCCTTGAACTTTCTCTTCCCAGCTGTCAACAACAGAATCCGCCAGATTGGTCTTAACTGGGGAAGCTGGCAATAAGAGGGAGTCTGGCAGACATCTTGATGTTCTTTGCTAGGAGAGAAGTTGAAGAACACGAGGACTTCGCTTTCAGCTACTAATTTGTCTTTGTCGATGAGAAGAAAAGCGACTTGCAGCGCTTTCTTCTCAGCCAGTCGGTGAGAAGCCGTTGTTTGCAGCCTCTTCGAGGGGAAAGAGGGGGAAGGGGGAGAGAAGGGAGATTGATTCGAAGCAATTGGAAAGACAACAGGTGGCTGGTCGGGAACAGAGCGGTGTTCCCTTTGTTGTGAAGGCAAGGAGAGGGGGAAAGGAAAGAAGAATGAAACCTATACGAGACGAGGAAGGTTTTCATCGGGCACTGTGAACAAGATGAATCTGACGTTGAAAAGGAACCACGGGCAGTATCGTTGGCAAAATCTGCTGTATCCTTTGTGAAACCTCTGCAACTTCTAACTCACAAGCAGAAAGCAATTTTGGCGCAAACCTAAAAGTCCAGTAACGACGAGACTCCTACAACTGGCTAATGCACTTAGAATGAAACAGACGCTTCACGGGTCTCAAACGCGGCAAATATCTACAAACATCCTCTCGACTTTCGAACTACTGACCGAAGATTACTCGTTTGCTCTTATTTGCGCGTTCAAACCGCAGAGAACAAGGTTTCACCTTTTGGCTCACCTCACTTTCACCACAACTACTGTCTCATTTCTCTGCGCTCCATGAATAATCTCTCATCCTCGTCATCTTCCTCCAACGCCTCCGTAGTTTTCAACGCGGAGAAAAACTCAAATGCGTGCATAACCACTTCTCTCGCTTCCTAAAGACGTCCAACGCCCTTTTCCTCTTCCCTTGCATAGTCATCAACTCTCATCAGATATGCTCACTCGATCTCATTTCCTCCAGAGCAGAAGACTTCTTGGCGTTCGCTTCTCCTCTCTCGTCCTTTGGGGACTTCTAATGACGTGACGAAAGAGTCTTTGGTGTTTTCTGTCTGGGAAAGCCTTGACTTCATCGCTTCGACCAAAGCTCTTGTCAGCCAGCTTTTGAAGTCTTCTTCACTCTTGAATGCAAATTCCACTGCAATATTTCATCTCTCAAAACGAAATTCACAATTCATAGATACCGTAACCCGCGTTGTTTTCAGTGAGCGAAAGCCTCGAGAAGCGTCTCAACTCCGAGGATCTCTTCAGCCATCAACGATTCGGGCCAAACGTCACGAATGTGCATCGTTGAAACCTAGACGAACCGGGTTTCCCTCTCTCCTTCACAAAGAAGAAAAATCTCGCGGTGCCTAAAGCCTTCCTTCTCCTCTTCGACGAACTTCCTATTCCCGACGATTCCTCTCTGCTCAATTTCTTCAACAATCTCTGTACATCTTTTTCGACAATAAGTAGGATGGTACTTCTTCTGCATGACTGAATATCAAAAGGAGTTTCGGCATCGTTTCTTTCTACGGATCCTCTATGAGCTGGTCTCGTTTCCTTCCTCTCCCTATCTCTTCAGTCTACAAATCCCCATACTGCTGTACTTCTTCCTCCTTTGTATAAATGTAAAGTCAATTTCCAACGATAGAAGTCTTTATGTGGTACACGTATTCGATCCGTGAATAAAAGAATGAGAGAAAGGAGAAGGGAAGAAGAGGGAGAATCCGGGTCGTGGGAGTCTCAAGGGTTCGATCAATGACGCAAAAGGAAGAAGAAAAAACAGAACCGATAAACCCAATTATGAGGTGTCTTTTAGAGGAGGTTCAATTCAGAGAAAAGAAGAAGGAAGAGAAAAAAAAGCCGTTTTTGGCACATATTCTTCATGCACGACAACTCGCGAGAGAAATGAGACCCTAACACTCGTCTGAAGAACTGAGAGAGCAAAGAGAAACAACGAAAAGAAGTCTCCATGGCAGCTCTATCCTCGAGACTCATAGCACACACACTCAAGGGACGATTCTACCCTCAATGCAGTGAAGAAAGAATAAAATGAGGACTGAGACAAGGATAAAGAGGAAGGATGAATGAACGTCTCCCTCTCTCTCCTCGTCCATCCTAGAAACAGAGCTCCCATTCTCTCCCTCAAGAACCCTTCCACCCCCGGTTTCCCTTCCCACAAAAGGACCCGCATACGTGGTTTGTTGTCTCAAAACACGTCTCAAGAACAAAAGAAGAAGAAGAAGAACAGGAAGAAGAAGCGTAAAAAAAGAGCCACAACATGGAGATAACGACGAAGACAGGACGAACAACATAGGGGCAAAATAGGAAACAGAAATCAACGTTACAGTACCTAAACGACTTGGCAACAACCCTCAACACGAGACTAATGATTGCTTATAAGGGTGTTGCTCTTTGGGAAAGGGGAAAGAGCTCATAGAGCAACTACTTTAAAACGAATAAAACTAAGGAAATTTCACAAGTGAAATGGGGAAGAAGAACGACCTGGAAGGGAAGTGGAGCTTTAGTCCAACTTCTCTTCTTCCATCTTCGGCTCCTTCTTTGTAGCAGCGGGGGTTGGCGTCGCCTCTACCTTCTTCTTGCTAGCTTCGACATAGACGCGAGCGCAGATCTCATCGAGCATTTGGACGAGAGGACGCACGTATTGTGGCATGATGAGAAGGCCTGGAAAGTTCATTCATTAGAAGAAACTCTTTCAAACAGAAAAGTATCGACGGAGAGGATGACCTACCAACAATCTTCTGGTCCTCATCCGTTCGTACTCGAATCACTTGCATTCGTCCAGAGCGCGATCTTCCTGACGAGTTCTTTGCCGACGTACTCAAGAGGTCTTCAACATGCGGCCACACCGAGAGCACCTAGATTTTCGCAAATCAATAAAGGACGAAAGAACAACTAACCGATCCCGAAAGCACAAAGTATGTGCGCGAACGACGACCGATCTCGCAATAGACACCGTTCATCTCGTTCTTGCAGCGACTGTATATGTACTTGTGCTGGCACATATTCGCCGAACCTGAACTCTCATGAATCATCAAGTAAAGAGGAACAGACCATCGTACTGCTCTTTCCAGATCTTCTCCGCCTCTTCAGGCGTCGTCTTCGTGAAGCGTTTCGTGATCTCCGCAAACGACTCCAACTTCGGAGAGCGACCAGTGGACGGCTTTGTGACGGCGAAAAGGCGAGCACCAGTCTCGAGACGTTTCTAAACTCATTTTCATAAGCCTTGAGGATGCTCCTCACCTTGCCGATGCCATAGACGAGCGCAGCGACCTTCTTACTGCTGTGAAGCGGCTGCATCACATAGAAGCCGTCCTCCTCGCTGTTGTGCTCCTTCCAGATAGCATAGGCGTCTTCCCACTTGACTCCACGCTCAACACCAAGCTTGTGGACTTCCACCTATAATTTGAGTTTTATTCAAGAAGAGTCTGACAAACCTTGTAGCCGCCTTTCTCGGCCGTTCCGACAAAGACTCTCGTCTCAAGCTTCGTGACCATATCACCACCAGTGCCGAGATCCATGATGCCCATGTCGTAGACTCCGTCGTGCTTCGCTTGCGCGATGAGCTCGGCAAGAATGTCGGAGAAGTAGCTGAAAACATGACATGCAAATTCGAAAATTGAAACGTACTTGAACAGAGCATTTTGCGCGTGAACGGGCAAGCCCAATATGCGATTGAGGAACTTCGAGATGTTGGTGGCCTCCTTCTCGATCACGTAGATCTCCTTTTCTTCATCATCCTCGTCACGTTTCGGGAAAGATGTCATCGCTCGCTCGTCTTCCTTCTTCTTTGGCTTCAGTTGCGAGAGCAGACCCACACCTTCCATGTAGTAACGCATGTCTAAAATCATGTTAGTCAAGTTTGAAAGTGAAGGCCAACCTTGGAAGAAGTTCCCGGGCTTGTAAGACTCGGGTGGTGGAAGAAGAGGCGGGTTCAAGGTGCCAACAACGCTCTTCAAGAGAACATCCAAGGCAGAACGACCGTATCTAAAATCGGCTTTGAGTAATGAGAAGGAGAACGAACTTCGTATCGAGATTGAACTGCGAGAGATCGCGCGATTCAGTAGCTCGTCGATCACCGTGAGTCAAGGCTCCCAACGACTCCAATCTCTTGGCGACCGTCGAGGCGAAGCGCTTTTCTCCAGCCAATTCCGATATGAGGAAGATGTACTCTGGCGCGCTCACTTGGTTCGAACGATGAGTTCGACCTGCAACGAGTAAGTTTCAGAAGTCTCGCGCTAACCGAATTGCTGTATCGCCTTGTCAGCGGACCATGGCAACTCGAGCGTGATGTGGACACGGCGTCGTGTGTTGGGGGCTCGCTTATCCGACTGAAACATTCATAAACCTTCCAAGTAGCTATTTCCTCACCTGAAGTGAGATTCCCGACGAAGCGGCCTCAGATATAACAGCGATGTTCTTCTCTCCCTTCATGAACTTGTCCTTCTCGTCCATGTTCATCAACTCCAAGGGCACATCGGCGGTCGCGTGACGCAGCTCGTAGCACACCTCGCCGTTGTCCTTCGTCACTACTCGACCCTTTCGACCGGTCATCTGCAAGAATCATCTTTCCTCTCTCATATATTCACTCATCCATCATCATTTCCGAAGCCCATTTAGCTCTAAATGGAAGAGGGCGCATCAAGGAATCCCCTCTTCCCCCTCACTAGCTATCGTCATCATTCCACTTCATTGCCTATGCTCATTCATCTTTTTTCTCTCTTCATGTCGTTCAGGTGAAGAAATTCATTTCGTAATCATCGCATCGGCAATGACATGGAGAGGCGACGTGGAAGAAAGGGAGAGAAAGAAGAAAGACGAACCTCAGCAACAAATTCCGGTCCTCCGAGCTCATCTATCAATTGGTCGAGGGTGTTGGGCGGAAGTCGAGGGCCTATGCGCTCTATAGCCGTCAGCAGTTCGGCCTTCACCATCTGCGGATTCATCGAGCCATCAAAACCATCCTCAATGAGGCGAGACGACGAGATGAAGTCTTTCGCTGAAGCTTTCTGAAAGCGAGAATAAGGATGCATTCGAAGAACGACCAACTTCTTGGTCATTGTTCTCGCGCTCCTTCTTCCTCCTCGCTCGCAACAGCTCCAAGGCTCGTTCACGAGTCTTCCTCTTCAACTTCTTGCGCTGGAGTCTCTCCTTTCGCTTCTCTTCCTTGACTTTCTGCTTCTCGATCTCATCTTGAGTCGGCTTTTTAGGCGAATCCTCCACCACTCGCTGGTTGTTAGCCCAAGGATCAACTAAAGCGGATCATTCTGCCACGCGCTCGACAACACTCACCAGAAAAGTCGCAAGCGAAGGGATTGAACTCCTCCTCCTGTTGTGGCATTGACTCTACTTCGGGCTCTTCTGGCTTTTCTTCCTCTTCTTCATCGTCTTCATCACTTGAAGAAGCCGCTTCGGCCAACAGGGTCTTCACCCAGTTCTCTTCATCACCTAAACAAAGCATACTCGCCTGAAGTCGCAAAACGAACCAAGACCCTCTTCCTCTTCATCATCGACTTCTTCTTCCGTGCCTTCTTTGCCATCATCCTCGTCTCCTGATGAGGAAGTGGTGGAGTTGTCATCTTCTGATCCATTTCCTTCGAGTTTCGCTCGCTTTGCCGACGGTCCACCAACAACTCCACTTGTTGCTGAATTTCGTTGATTCACGAAATACTTCGAAAACCAACCATATTTGAAATCGGAGGTCGAAGGTCCAAGACCTATCTCCTCGAGGATGTCCATGCCTCCACCACGAGGTCGACGCCTCTTCGGTCGCTCAAAGTCATCGAACATGCGATCGAAGTCACGGAAGATGTCCACATTCGTGCCCTCAGCATCCGTTGGGAAATACTTCTCGATGAGATTCGTCAGGACAGCCCTGCTCATTCATTTCAGAGACACGAATTCCTCCTACTTGGCAGTTGAGACGAATTCCGTCAACTCTCCTCCCATCTCCTCAAGTGCCTCGAGAGTTCGAGCCTCGCCGGTGCTTTGAAGTCCAATCACGACACACTTTCCAGCTCGAATCGCCTCTCGCACGATTTGAACACAGGCTTCCACCTGGAGAAACACAACGTTTATTCAGTGTTTCATTGAAGAACATGGGCAGAAAGGGAAAGAAGCAACAAACCTTAGCACCAATGCAGAGATACTTGAAGAAACGCTGATGGCTCGCCCAGAACTGGCCCCAGATCTGTTTGCCTCCAACTCGATCTTCATCACCAAAGGAATCAAGAGCAGCCTGAAACATTCAGTGTGAAATGAAAAAGAAGGGAAAGATTTCGAACTTAGAATTGGTCCAAAACCTTACCTGGAACTGCCTCCTGCACTCCATCCACAACTTGACAGACTCGTCGTATATCTGCACGAAATCATCTGACAAAGGCACTTCTTCAACACGGAAGGAGACTCCTCGGAAAGACAACTGTCGGGCCAAGTAGAGACCACGTTGCTAAAAACAACTCCTTTTCTTGCAATCCTTCTATGCAAACCTTCATGTCCATAGCCACAATCTCCATCGCTCCAACACCGCGGCGTTCGACAGCAGCAATGAAGTCGCTGAAGTCGGGGAACGGCTGTCCTTCACCCCAGAGACCGAGACGTGTCATGTAGGCCATGTTTCGAGGCTCGGTGGCGCCAGTCGCCGAAGCATAGACGATGCGCGCATTCGGCAAGGCCTTCTGCAGTTCGAGCACCATTCGACCAGTCTTCGTTGGCTTCGCTCCAGTCGTCGGTACCAAGTTCTTCGCTCTGTGACATTCGTCAAAGATGATAACACCATCAAAGTCCTGAAGTGAAGAAGTTTCAAAGAATTCCTGAAGGAACTCACTATTCCACACCACTGTATGAGCTGCTTCAGACGAGAGCGATACTTGCTCTTTGCACTTCGACACTCTCCAATAAGTGATGAATAGGTGGCGAAGATGCATCCCTTCTTCACGGACCCGTTCTCCTTGCCGCTGATCTTCGCGTACTTGAACTTGTTCAGAGCGTACACCTGCAATAGAAGAATGTCTTATTTTACAGAAAGTGAAACATTGCATAACAGCATGACAGTTTCGACAATTGGCTCAGCTTACCATGATATTCCCAGCACCGATGTCGCGGAGATCTCGTTCAGCATCATATTTCAGGTCCGCCGACACACTCAACCAAAGAGATCGTTTTCTACCCAAAAGATAGTTCTCGAAGATGATCGACGCCACGGTTCGACCCTTGCCAACACCGGCGCCATCACCTGCAAATATTGATGACAGACAAAGAAAACGAACCAATGAGATAGCCAGCTCTCTCACCACTCGGCAACCTTCTCTCGTGCATCTGACAGGCATAGACCACAGCTTCGAGTTGAAGTGCGGAAATCGCTCCCGTGTCAACCAACTAGATGAAGAATTAAAAATGAGGATCAGGCTTCCCCGACTTACATATTCCGGAAAGGCGACTTGATATCGGATCTCTGGCGGTTGAACACTGCTCAACGATGCCGTCTCGACGACGCTGTCCGGATGAGCAAGACCAGAACGAAGACGAGCGGGTCGATAGTCGGAATACGTCTCCGCGTAACCGTACTCCTAAACCTCGAAGTCAATATTGAACTAGATTAAACAAATCAGAGATGTAAAAAGAAGAAGAACTGACATCTTCATCGGCATCACGATGTCGCTCACTCGCTGCAAGTATTGCCGCCTTCATTTCCTCCTTCGCCGTCTTCGGCTTTTCTTGCTGCTTCACTTGAGCTGCCATTCCAGGACTTGATGTGGAAGGTGCGTTCTGCCAATTCGCCATCGTAGTACCACTGATTGGGAGCGGCTGTCGTCTTCCAGCAAACAACATTTGTTGCTGCTGCTGTTGTTGTTGAAGAAGCGATTTTGGTGGTATAGCGCCCATCTGAAAATGACAAATAAAAAACAGGAAAAACAAAACTAAGGAATAAGATGGAAATCAAAAAACAAAGCACGCACCATTAGTGCCTGACGAACTGGTGTCTGTTGATCAAGATCCTCCATCTTAACGGCACCTCTTTGAGTATCAATCCTTCGAACCGCCGGGTCTCGACGGAGCTGATTCATGCGGAAAACTGCCTAAACATCCACGATTTAGTCCTATCATTGAACAATTCGCTTGGCTGCGTGTTTCACTTCCGATAAAAACCCACCTGTGAATCATAAGCTCCATTCGTCTGAGGCGATGCGTATTCGTGTCCGAAGGTCGCCGAGCGATTTATCAACTGCGGCACTGGACGGCGCTGCTGCGTCTGCTGAGCGGTCTGCGCCGGCAGTTGTGGCGGGTAACTGATGGAAGGTCTCGCGATCACATGAGGGTAACCTGAAAGTCAAAAGTCAGCCTGCCAGCTTCCTTCTTTTTCACTTTTAAAACAAAGGTCCAGAACATGATTTAGTGAAGGCAAAACGTTTTGTGAGGGCAAGACCGACCATTTGTCGTGAGTCGACCTCCACGCGCGGCGGCGCCACCTCGCATCAGATGTCCTTGAGAAGAGGCGACCGAGGACGGAATCGTCGACGGCGGAGTGGCACGAACTATGCGCTGCTGAGGTTGCTGCTGCTGTTGCTGCTGCCTCGTTGGGTCAATCATGCGATGGAGGAAATAGTCATGGCCCGTGTCGGAGAAGACACTCGAATGTGGCACTTGCACAGCCATCCTTGTTCCGGCACCAGGTGGAAGCATTCTGAAGAGAAAATCATTGCCGAAACCACAACGAACCTTTGTTGACGGATCAGTTCACCGAGAACTTCGGCATTTTGAGGAGTCGTTGAACGCGACGAGATCGAAGCCGTCGGAGTGGGTGAGTCGCGAGGCGACTGAGCAATCGGCGTCGTCGCCGGCGAGAACACGCGAAATGTCTGACCGCCGCTCCCTTGGACACCGCTTCGAGCCACAATTCCACCACGGCCTCGTCCCGCAAGAATTCGAACATTTCCACTGTTCATGCCTGAAAATGCCAAGTCAATCAGTAAGAAGTGCTTCCGACGAACCTCCTCGCAATGTGCTGCCTGGTGGAAGACGACGAATGAGCTGTCGAACTCGCTTGCCATTCGGCAAAGTGACGATTCGCTCATGAAGAGTATCGTCTTGACTTGGAGAGACGGCATGAAGTGTTCCTAAAGCGATCACTGTGGGTAAATTCGTCATAAACTCCAGTTTCTTACCATCTCGCCCGCGCATGTAAATCGGCCTTTGCGTGCTGATTGTGCGCGGAGCCTGCGTGGCGCTTGTGAATTGAGATCCTTGTGAAAGAGCAGGAGACAGGGTAGGCGACGAACGAACTTGTCGCAACATCGGTTCTTGGAGTTGCCTCGAAACTTGATTCTACAAACGGGAGCACGGTACGTTGAATATCGTGGAACTTACCGTCGTGAAAGACGTTGAAGAAGCTGCTGAAGTTCGAGGCGGCGAGTGACGAAGAACAAATCGTCCACGTGAATTTGGAATAGGACGCGTCACGGGAGCCGAGCCACCTGCCATTCGTTGCTGTTGCTGCTGACCACCAGGTTCTCCTTGAAAACGCTGAAATCATTGTTATAGCAAACACTCATTTGGCAATACCTGCGTCAGTCTCTGTTCAAAGGAATTGCGAAGAAGCATCGGGGCAGAGCCCTCTGCTTGTTCACCATCTTCATCCTCAGCCATCTGCGCATCTTGTTGCTCTTCCGCGTGAAATCCGGAATCATCATAGGAAGTCGACGGAGCCTCGTTCAGATCACTAAAGCGAAACATCAAGTAGAAGCATGATAAGTTACTGTGATTCTGGCGGATCGGACTGAACGGGTGAGATCTGTGCGGAATGCGAGACAGACGAGATCGGTGAATCAGCGGCCACCGTCCTTCTGCGAGTAGAAGGCACAATGATGATAGCCGGAGGCGGTGGCTCTGCAAGATCGACGGAAACTAATAAACTGAAGCGATGACATACCGGATATTGCATAGTCGTCGCCATCGAAGGCTTCTGCGAAAGCGCTCTGGAGGATATCCTGAGTGGCGGTGACGGGCGGGTAGTCGCCGACTTGTGATCCCTCATAACTGACTGCACCATCAGGCGCTGGCACATCGGTGCTCGCCGTTTCGCTGGCTGTCGTCTCATATCCACCGTTGGATGGAGCATCCTGAAGAACACATAATGAAAAGATCGAAAAATCTCAGGAAAAAGATCGGCCAACTAAGATATCAAGAAAAGATGACGAAATGTTGCGAAACCGACCTGTGAGTACTCTGTTGAAGCGGCTACGGGAGGCGAGTTAGCGAAGAACTCGTCGAGGCCGGCCTCGCTTAACGCTGCCGACAGCAAATCATCCATAAAGACTGCAATGAGAACGTGTTATGAAACAATGAAGGTTTTTCTCGAAGAAACGAAGGATCGAAAGCCAAAAGCAAAGAACGCGTCACGGGTCGTCGAGGCGGTTCAGGGAAAGTGAACCGCACACACCGACCACTTCCATTCACTCTCACTCAGACACACGAGAAAGAGACGCGAACAGGACGAAAGAAAGGGAGAAAAAGCGAGAGCGAGCCGAGGCGGCGCCGCCGCCGACTCGCGCCTCCACACAATCTTCAAGTGAGCGGGCGAGCAAGGAACGCGTGAGCACTGTCAATCAAGGGAGTTGCTGTCTAGTCGTCGGTGCTTATGCAGCTAATAAATGCAATTCCACTGCGCATATAAACGTGCTTGTTTGCTGAATAAACAAATTTCGTGGACGAAAAATGCATTTTCGAACGCTTCTTCCGACGAAATGGAACGAAGAAAGTGAAATTGGAACACTGCCAAGCGATCTGGATGCTAATTCCGCGCAGCGAGGATCGTAAACGGGCGGTCAGATACGCGGAAAATGCATGTGAAGTGGAGGCAGCCGGCGCGGCGGAGGGGACAGAGGACGGCGGGGCGCGCGGGGGGCCAGAACCCGACCGGCGCGCTGTGCCAAAGCGCGGCAATGGGCGCGCGCTATTCTGCCCGGCGCGAGGCCACGCCCATCGCCGGCGTTCATTGGTCGAGAAGGATTGCGCGCCAAACGATGACGTCAGAAGCGGCGCTAGCCGTCGCACTCCGAATTTCGCAATTCTTGATTGTTTATCGCTTTCCGCGATGCGCCGTCGCCTTGGAACTCTACGAAAAACTATGAAGAAGCTTGATGAACATGGGAGAAAGGCTGAAAGAAGCGGAAATTAGGCCAGTTGGAAAAAAGGCGCGCGTGTCCAGGACCGACGAGCGCGCGAGCGTGCAGCGTCGCGGCCCCTCCCACCGAGCCACCGCCGCCGCTGCTCCGCCTTGCAAAACCGTTCCAAACCGCGACTTTTTCTGCCGTAAACATTGTGTGATTGACCGCGATTGCTTCATTGTCATGTGCTACTTGTTTCGCACGAGAAACGTGCTCGATTCACTCGTTTATGAAACTGTTTAGCTCGGCTTTCCAGGTCGCAGAACGCGGGTACATGCTAGGAAGAATCGCTGACCAGAAGCTTGGCCGGCGACGCCGGCGTGGAAGCATGGGCAACCCGCAACGGGCGGTTCTCGTCGGAAAGGTAGGCGGGCGTGTTTTGTTGATTCGTCTAGAGAAGTGTGATAGAAGAGACAATTATCACCTTTCATGGGCTTTCAGGGGTGCAAGACCTCGGAAACTGAGAACGTCGCGCCACTGAACAGCGTTCCCGAAGACGACTACAAGGTTCACACTTTCTTTGTTTCGAGAAAATGTTGCGAATTCCAGCCGGTGATCGAGAAGGCTCCGATCGTTTTCATCGAAAGCGAACCGGAAGAGGGCGAAGAGAAGCCCGTCGTTCCCTGCAAGATCCGCACTCCCGAAAAGCGGGAAGTGAAGCTCGAAGCCGACGAGGAAGAGGCAGCGGATGCAAAGCCGAAGCCACCGGCAGCCATGCCGAAGACACAAGCTCCGACGACCAAGAAGGCCCCCGTGACGCCGGCACAACCGAAAAGGCACGCAGCACCTTTTCAAAGAAATGCTGACTTGTTTAGACGAAGACGAAAGCCGAAAACGCCAAAAACGCCACCTGTTCAAAGTCACAAGATCACCGAGTACTTTCCAGTGCGACGAAGTGAACGCAAAACGGGCAAACAGATAGAGGTTTGTTCCAAGGCTTCTTCGAAGAAATATCTTTTCGATTTAGCGGGAATCACAAGATTGCTTGCGCAAAGCAATCCATACGGGTTCGAACGAGGTGCTTCTGGACGTGTACACTTGCGAGGTGAAGGGACGAGGCGTT
>JAQIXL010002163.1:0-14063 GCA_034700245.1 Poikilolaimus oxycercus | reverse complement strand
TCTCGATCAGAGTTTGAAGTGCTTTTAAATCCTTTGAACACCAGGCTTCAAGGCAATACGCGGCGGCATACTCGCCACTCGATTTTCTCCAGTGTCGACATTTGAAAACCGTTTCGTTAACTTGGATTTCGTACCGAGGATTGAAATTGGACCTTAAAAAATTGAGATCAGGCCTGAAGGCCAAATGCTGTATTTTTGGAATTGGATAGCGGTCATGACTGAAGCAAATTGAGCGACAGTTCTTCAATGACAACACGAAGTGAAGCTCCACGAAACTTATCGTCTGAAGCTTGTTGGCGAAACCTCTGAGAAAATTGTCCAATCGAGAATTAACACTGTGAAGTTTCGAAAGCGACGGCACGGGAAGAAAGGCAAAAGTGTGCAGGAGAAGTTCATCCGAAAGAGAAAGAAGACCGGCCCTCATGCTGGACGCGAAATGGCAGAAATGACTTGAAACCTACGTATCACTTTCACTTCAACAAATAGCACATCGCACTTCATTGCGATAATTCGCCAATATTTTTTAAAAGCCAGATAACTTACAATTAACACTTTCGTGAAGAAACCTCGAATGGTTGCGACCGTACATGTACGAGAAAGGAAGAGGCCAAATCGTGAGAGAGAGAGAGAGAAGTAATGAACGAAATCACGACAGTGCTGAAGGCTTGTGCATGCATGGGTCCGACTTTCGGCACATTGTGCTCCCTTTGTTGACGTCAGTGTAGAGTTTGGAGTTTGAGGACAATGTGCATCAGAGGCTGTGCACATTTTCTCTCCTCGAACTCACGCAACTTTTCCCAAAACGACTCGGTTCTCAAAAATCACATCTACCAACCAGGTCTCTTCTGCATGGCCAGGAACTAGAGTCGCCAAGCCTCATAGCATCAAGTCTTTGCACAAAGAAGAATCACTAGAATGCAACAGGCCAGGTGACGAGGATGCAGGACGAAAGAGCACCCAAGCGATCTGCATACACAATTTCCCTAGTTGATGATTTTTGCCTGAACTCTCGTGGACCCACCTGGTTGATTCGTTGCTCTTGCCGTCAGTGGCGGCACGCGTTGGCTCCGCATAAAACCATCCCTTGTCTGGACGACCCGAAACAAGAGCGGCCCTGAAGGATGTACTTCGCAAACAGAACCCGCTTCCTCATTCTCCTCATCTCAACCCTCTGTCTCACTTGTCTTATGAGCAACAGTCTCACGGTCAGTCTCTCCCCTCCTCTCCCCTCCATTCAGATCACTTGTAGATCAATTTCACCGTGATCTGCATGGGCGAGTGGACATCCATCGTCGAGAATGGGACGACGGTCACCGTGTTTCAATCGCTCTTTTCACAATCCGAGAAGACGCTTCTGTTTTCCGTCCTGGCCATCGGAAACCTTCTCGGAGTTCCCTTAGTTATTTTCCTTACGAATAAGTTGGGTTAGTTAGTGTTTTCTCTCAAAATCTCTCAGGTCTTCGACTCGTCTTCGCCCTCTTCGGAGCAATCTCTGCCTTGTCAACCGGGAGCATTCCGTTTATCCTCAATCGCTTTGGATTCTACCCGCTTTTATTTGTGAGAGCAGCACAGGTAGGCTGTTCTTCAGTGGGCAAAGTTTCCCAGGGATTTGGCTTGGCCGCCGCATTCCCACTTATGGGCGGCGTAGCAAGTCGCTGGTCTGCCATTGCACAGGATGGTCTCTATGTTTCGTTTCTTACGTGTCACTATCAATTTGCACCGATTTATACGATGTCGGTAAGTGCACTAAATTTTGAAAAGAACCTCTAAGGTGAGCGGTGCCCTATGTTCTTCGTCTCTTGGCTGGCCCTCTGTCTACTACTTACACGCCGTGGTTACCGTTATCTCATTCATCCTCCACTTCGCCTTCTTCCACGACGAACCACATTTGCATTCGCATGTCAGCGATAAGGTTTGACAACTTTGAGAGAATTGAGACCTCCCAGGAGCTTTCTGTGATCCGCAAAGGTAAAGAGGGCGAGACCACGCACGGACCAACGCCTTACATGGAGATTCTTCGCTCTCGAGCCATCTGGGCGGTCTTCGTGGCGAACATAGCGAGTCAGTATGGATCGATGCTCTGTATGCAGTACTCGCCCACTTACCTGAATAAGGTGTTTTCTCCTTCTTTGATATGAAGCCGATGAACAGGTCCTGCATTTGGACGTCCAATCCACGGGGCTCGCTTCCGCTTTGCCGTATTTCTTTGCGTTCTTCATCAAATTGGTTGGACATTCTTGTCTCGCATTAGCTTCTCATTGCAGATAGCAGGAACACTCTCGGACAAACTGACTATCTTAACCCAACGTCAAAGGGTGAATCTCTTCGCAACAGTCGGCTTTTCGATCATGGCCTTGTGCCTTTGCATCCTTGCCAATGTGCCACCCTCGGCGCCGCGTTCGTATATTGACTCCTTTCAAATGTTGGTCTATGTAGGTCTCGCGCTCTTGATCTTCTCCACATCAACAATCGCCCTCTCTGTTACTTGCGCGGGACATTTTAAGTCGGCCCAACTGGTAGATGGTGAAAGACGAAAGAAAGTCTTTCAGGTGGCCCGTCAGCACAATCATTTCGTAATGGGCGTCTTTTCTATAATCAACTCGATTGTCCTTTTGGTGATGCCCTTCATTGTTGATTTTCAAGCACCAGACGATACAGCCGAGCAGTGGGCCTTGTAAGATTCCAATTTTAATTGGAAGTTTAAAAACTTTTGAGGCTAACGAAATTGCAGGGTCTTCTACTCGACCGCGGCACTACTCATTGCAGTGAACATTTTCTTCTGCTTCTTCTCTTCAGCAGAAGCGGCTTCTTGGACGCAAAAGAAGCCGAGTGAAGGAACCGTGCCTTGTTCGACTCTTGAAAGCGGAAAGCTATCCATGCTCGCTGATAACAATGTCGAGCAAAAGCTGCCAAAGGCTGGATAAGGTCCACATCGACAAAGTCAATTGTTTCGATCTCACAAAGTGGTTCAGACGCATGCACAAGACGTGTCAATGTAGACTCAAGGCTGTGACTTTAAGCACAATAACAACTTTCTGAACTTGATTGTTATGAACAATGACAAAGAAGAAGAGGCTCTATTGATGACAGCCACAAGAGGAGTCAACAAAAGCATGCGCTGATGACGCTGTTGCCGTTTGCTCATTGTGTCCAATACTCATGACTTCTTGCAACCACTCAGAATGCTCATTAGCAGGTGTTAATGTCTTTATTCTGAGCAGTCAAACGTGTCAAGGCGGACACACCACATCGGCGTCGTTGATCGACAGTCCGAAATACGCGGAACTTGTATCGACATCACTAAAAATAAATCTAGAATGCCAAGTGGTTTTACGGCTTGTTCGGTGTTGCTTGGATGCACGCCTGATCTTCTCCACCATCGCATGTCTTGTAGGCGTTCCACTCGCTGCCGTCGGCATAGAAGATCTCCGTCTCGTGGTGGACGAAATCGGCACGGACCGGCTTCTTCGGCAATGAGTCGCCAGTCTGAGTGACGCGATAGAAGTTCGGAACCTAGAAATGTGTCAATTCAATTTTAGTTGACTAAACAAAGAAGTAAATTGCCGAAAAGCAACTCGAACCCATGTCGAAAGATCTTCGTTGTAATTCACGCCAGCGATTCGCGGACCGCCAAAGGTCACCGCCAACATTCGATCCGGCGTGAAAATCCCAACGCCAGTGAAGAAAGCAAAGAGATCGGCCAGCGCTGCGCCGCCGCCATGTCCAACAACCTGAACATTTGACAATAAGTTCCCATAATTCTTACGTAGAGATCGTAATCGTCTTGATGATCGGCGAAGGCCTTCAGGAAGAGATCGAATACGTCCGTGCGGCGGTAAAGACCCGAAACGACTTCCGTGCTGAGTTTGTTCGCCTAAGGACCGAAGTTTTAAAGTCGAAATCGAATGTTTCCAAGACAAACCGTAATTACAGGCCAGCCCATGAAGTTGCTCGTGGTCTCAGAAGTTTCATTAATAAGATTGTCGAGAAGCTCATTGGGTCCAGACCTGACTTTTTAGAGGAAACCGTGCCAGCTTACGGATCAACAATTGCACTCAGGGCAACTAGCACTGCCGAACGAGCGGGCATCTTGACAAGTATAACCTCGCATTCTTGCTGAATAGGTACACCTTCGCCTTCAACAAGTCGCGGACATGGACCACGATACCCGCCTAGCCACTGAAGAAA
The DNA here is from genome assembly GCA_034700245.1 of Poikilolaimus oxycercus. Classification (NCBI taxonomy): domain Eukaryota; kingdom Metazoa; phylum Nematoda; class Chromadorea; order Rhabditida; family Rhabditidae; genus Poikilolaimus; species Poikilolaimus oxycercus. Next base: position 9,875 of record JAQIXL010002163.1, on the reverse strand, counting down.
CGCTACTCTACAAACACTTTAAAAGAAGTCTACTTCCGAGCCGTTGAATCGTTCAGCCATGCAAGCGTCGCGTCCTTTAGCATTCGGATCTGCATAGCTGAGCACTTGGAACGGCCAGAGCAGGGTTCTACAAAGACATTCATCTTTGGTGAGCGCCGAACCTGGCCAGATGATCCGAGTACTCCGGCACAGCGCTCGCATTGTGCATGAACAAGAGCAGAAGAAGCGAAAGACGAGACATAACAGCTTGCGTCTCACACTGACCCCCAAAGCATTGCCGATAAGAAACTTCCTCTGCTCTCTGTTTTCAACTGTGGTGAGCCACTGTAGAGTCTGACCAGGGAGTGGTTTCCATAAAACGCAGATCAAACGTCAAAGTTGTAGATCTAAGTTTTTGCGATGAATTCCTTGTTGGTCGGTCAAAAGACTCAAATCTGTGACTCTCGAACGCAATAACACGTTTATGTGCATAATAAATGTTGAACAATGGATTCATTCCATGCTCAAGTGTAAGACTGCGGATGTGTCGTCTGAGTCCGTGACTTCTTTCGCATATTTGAATTGTCGCAGAAACACCGAAGAAGAACTCGACGATAGGGCGTCACAAAAGCGATGAGGATAATGACATTGCTGATTGGATGAAAGGAGAAAACGAGCAGGGCCCACAAACACCAAGCTGAAATTTAGTTTGCTCGTAAAGTTTCTAACGCTATCTTACTCCTTGATCTGTTTCCATGAGTGAAGACGGAGACCTGAACAGTAAGCATTGGGATGAGGAGGCAGATGACCGGAAGCGTCACCTAAAATCTCATCTTTTGCACGTTGACGAATTGTGGTCGTCAGCGGCGCTGTATTTGTGCCGAGGACCTTTTTCGGAGAACGACGTGGCCAATATATTGCGCATGGAGGAAGCGCCGGGGGCAGGCACAAGAGGAGCCGAGAGGGAGAAGAGGAAGCACTCACGTGAGCCACGAGGGTCAACAGGAGCATTCGATGACGACGCTGTCGGCGTTCGCTCATCGTCGCTCGAGACTCCCGAAGTCGTCGAAGAATAAATGTTGTCGCGAACAGACTCAAAAGAACGGCGAAGAGATCTAAAGCTTACTGTAGATCGTAGTCAATCTACCTGGTGCGAATAGCGAAGCAATAAAGACAACGAATGAACGATCGAACTCCTTGAAGAGAATGTACGGATGACCGCTTACGATGGGACGGAGGTCGGGGAACTCCTGAAGTTTCCTTCTCTTCAACTCGTCAAAGCCTGTACCTCGAGATATTGCTGCATACACGATGAAGATGGATACAGCCGATAAAGATAGTAAAACGTCGTGCACATGAGAAAAGCGAAGATCGCGATATAACACGGAATAATCTTTCGCATTGTGTAGATCTGAAAAGTGTTGAATTCTTTGGATTCAGTTGAAACCTTTTCGTTCCTTGTCATGAGGACATAAGATCTGTACAGGAAGCAATTAGAGAGGGAAATAAATGTAAAGAACATGCCGGTGATAAGAGTCTAAAAAAAGTTTTTCCTTTGCAAATTCTCTTCACTAACGATGAGAATCAACGGAATCAGTGCGGGATGCGTAGCGAGTCGGCCAATGAACACAGCTCCAAGGTGTGGCAACAACGGGTCGATGCCCCATACGAAGGTCATGAGAGCATCCCAACTCCATGAGGAGATCTTAAGTCAGGCCTTATAAAGGCTCTTATAGTCAACAGACCAGCAATCCGATGAGCAGCCTCGAGTACACAATCATCTCCTTTGGCGTGTGCTGGACGATGACGTAGAGTGCGAAAAAGTTGAGAAAAGCTCCCACATAAAAGTTCACATCCACGATGTTTCGGATGTTCTGCGCCGTCAGCGTCTCGTTGATGTGTGACTCCAACATTTCAGCTGTCACCTGCAGAGCCTGTGCACTACGGTAGAAAAATCAAGAAACGCGCGCGCGGCTCGTCAAAAGCGCGCGCGCCACAACAGTCCACAGGACTGTCACTAGTTTCGGCGGAAAATGAAACTAATTTTCTTGCGAACCATTGTGCAATGTCGTTTTTCTTCTTGATTTCGCTTCTAAAACGCGATTTTTTTCCAGGAAATGCCGCCGAAAGCGAAGAAGACGGCAGCTGGGTCATCAGGCGGCGGCGCGAAGGAGGAAAAGAAGGAAGCCAAGGGCGGAACTTCCGTGAAAGTGAGTCTTTTCGATGAAAATTGATGCTGAATGGCTAGTAAATTGAAATAATGAGCTCATTCCCGGAAATGCTTCTCGTTTTAGGTCCGCCACATCTTGTGTGAAAAGCAGGGCAAGGCGCTCGAGGCGTTGGAGAAGCTGAAGGCGGGAGCCAAGTTCAACGAGGTCGCCGCGCAGTACAGCGAGGACAAGGTAGGCTCCCTTCTCACTTCTGCCTTCTTCGAACTCTTCTCATCTGTTCCCCACGACTAGATCTGTTTTCCCTGTGTAGAAGTGGACATCGCCCCTTGTGCATCCCCCAACACGAGCAACTCTAATTAGCTGATCCCGTCGGGAAGGGAGGGGGAGCCCCCGCGAAGCCAGTTTTCCTACGTCGAAATCACTTCAAGTCGCCGGGGGGTGGTGGTGCGCGTGCGTGCTTAGCGAGATGAAGTGACCAGCGATGAAAAACTCGCTCTGCAAGGTCATAACAATGATCATCAAATACGAATAGGCATGGGAAGAAGACGTTTCTTCTTCGAGAACTGAGGAAAGAAGGGAGAAGAGTGGCTTGCAGGCGCGATCTGGCGGCGACTTGGGCTGGATGACGCGCGGCTCGATGGTCGGCCCATTCCAGGACGCGGCCTTCGACCTGCCCAAGTCGACAATCGACAAGCCCGTCTACACGGATCCGCCAGTGAAGACCAAATTCGGCTACCACATCATCATGGTCGAAGGCAAGAAGTAGAGTGTTGTGGCTTGAGGGAGGGCACGAGGGGCGGGATGACCGTGGCATGGCCTTCGTTGGCCTCCGCTCCTCATTTATTCTAAGCTCAGCGCCCTCCTCTCTCTTCGGGTTTTCCTCCTTTCTCTTTGCCTTCGCCTCCTCCTCGCTTCTTTTTCTAAGAATATTGGTTTCGATGTAAATATTGACCACGTTGTGCGGCCCGACCCATGTGCGCCTCCTTTCCTCCTTTTTCGTTTTGCTTGTTCGGGGGCTGCACTCTCGCTGATCCTCCTTCCGTTCCCCGTTGATATGATTGTTTTTGTTCGAATCAAAATAAAAATGTCCTGAAACGAGATTTACGGAACAGTCCGGAGAAAGAAAAGAAGAAGGAAAGAAAGGAGCCGAATACTGAAAAGGGCGAATGTGGGGGGAACGGATTCTTCTTGACGTCGGACCTTCTCTCGAAGAGCCGGCGAACGGGAAACTTCACGAAGGCTCCACTAATGAGAACGAGAGCGATCATCAAGACACCCCTCTCATTAGGCAGTTTCGCACGTTTTTCTAACTTTGAACAATCAGATTGAGGCAACGGATAACGTCTTCGTTTCGTCGTAGCTTTTGTTTCATTGACCTTGCCCTCTTCCTCCATGACATCATCAAGCAACAAAAACAAAAGCGCGCACGCTTTATTGAGATTGTGTTCGAAGGGTGAGCGCCATCTAGCGGTCGTGGGCGACCGCTGGGGCGAACTGAGAATGTGAAGAGCCTAGGCACGACGAGAACATGAAGAGAGTTCGAGCTGGCAGGTGAGAAGAAGGAGATGGTAGAAGTAGAAGAAAAGAAATGGTGAGGCCCGTGAGAGTAAGGCAATTGCTTCCATGTTGAGGTCCTTCTTAATATCCGGGAGCGGTGCGAGGAGGAGGGCAATGCTCGCAGCCACCGCCAGAGCCGGGACTTCCACCCTCTCCATCGGGTCCGTTGGGTCCGGGCTGTCCGTCCGGTCCATTTGGTCCAACATCTCCGGCGGGACCAGGCGATCCGGCAGATCCAGGGTTTCCGGCGGATCCTGGAGGACCAGGAGGTCCCTGAGGTCCGGGCGCTCCGGGCGCTCCAGCGGGTCCCTCGGGGCCGGGAACGTCGGTAACCTGACCGGGGGCTCCATTCTCTCCGGGCGATCCAGGTGCTCCGTCGTTTCCGGCGGGTCCAGGCCCACCAGCGGGTCCGGGGCCACCAGGAGCTCCGGCATTTCCAGGGGCTCCAGGAGCTCCAGAGTTTCCGGGGGCTCCCTTGGGTCCGGCAGGTCCGGGTGGTCCAGCAGGAGCATCTTCACACTCAAAGCACCAATTAGGAGCAGCGGACTGAGCGGGTCCGGCGACGGCATCGGCTCCATCACGGCCAGAAGCTCCAGGAGCTCCATCCTCTCCAGGGGCTCCGTCGGGTCCAGGCGCTCCCTGAGGTCCAGGACCAGAAACTCCGCATCCGCAGCAGCCGCTGGCTTGACGCTTTTCACGAGCCGCACTCTCCTTGGTCTTCGCCAAAACCTAAAGACATGCGTGTGTTGCTGAAGAAAGAGAAAGGGAAGAGTAAGGGAAGAACGAACTAACCGAGGTGCGAGTAACCTCACGCCAAATATTGCCGGAACGCGATTTGCAGAAGTCGACCTCGTTCTGCATCACCGATTGCATGTGCTGCATGTAGTTGTAGAGCATCGGCACGGATAGGACGCAAACGAGGGTGGCCACCGTGGCGAGGGTCACACCGGCGAAGGCCACACGGCGGATGGAGGACGCCTCGAGCTCGAGGAGGGGCTTCTGGTCCGACATACTGTAAGAGGGGAGAGTTACAGTAAGAAGTTGTAAGAGATTCATAACCCGCACAATCACGAGGACAATTAGAAACGGCGAAGAAGAATGGAGAAGAAGGGATAAGAGAAATGATCACCCGTGGCTTCGACTCGAGCTCGCGCTCTTTTCCCCCTGCGGCGACAATCGCCGTCTTTATATGCGCGGCGTGGCGTCGTCGTCGTCCCCGTCGTCGTCGACGGTTCGGGGGGGGTGGGGAGGAGGAGACGCCGGTCCACGGGGGGCTTTTTTCCTTCTCCACTTGCTTCTCTTCACTCCTCCTTCTCTCTTCCCCTTCCCTGTGCAGAGAGAGAGGGAGTTCGCCAGTTTTTCCTTGTTTCTCTCTCGCCTTTCTAAGGAGGAGGGGAGGCCCAGCGGGTGATCCCCCTCTTCCTCGCTCCCTCAAGCGGCTTCACGCAAACGAGTCCAACGTGGCGGCTTCTCGCCGACCCACAAAACAATCCACGCTGGGGCAATTTGTCGAAGTTTGAAGTTTCAGTCCAAGGCTTCAGTGATCGTTACGTCTGGTGCTTGAAGAGGAGCGCGAAGCTCAACAAAGAAGGGAGAGCTGGTGAAGAAGAAGAAGGAGAATGGAAGAAAGAAGACGACTCTCGCTGCCTGAGACCGCATTTCGGGCATCCATCTCATTGTGGTCGCCATCACGTGTCAGTGTGAGGTTCCCCAACGGTGGTCGACGGTCTCGGACACCGGCCGGTCCGCAGCCGTCCAGCTGGATTTCTCAGGTCTCCCCTCTCTCTCTCTCTCTCTCTCTCTCTCTCTCGACACGCGAGTCGCGATGTCGCCAGCGGTGTCTCTCCTTCTCATCACCTTTCACCCCCCGAGGGCGTTCGACGCCGCCCCGACCCCAAAGGGAGCGAGTTGACCCTCTCTCCACCTTCACGTGTGTGTGTGCGCGTGAAACAAAAGGTGTCGCCTCCGGGGGGATGGAGGTGGACAGAACCCACCCCAGTCCAGTATTCACTTCTCGACATGGTTAGATGCATTGTTTCATTTTTTGGTGATTTCAAAGTCGTCTGGGGCTTTACGAAGGATAGCTTGCGTGGTATTTTTGCACTAGCCAGCATGACATTCTTCGCATTCCTTGAAAGAGAAGTGCAAGATTGTGGTTGGAGCTCATCTCTGCCAGGTTCTGACATGGGCTGTTTATCTTACGATCATTCTCGGATTGACCTCTCTGCTTTCTTCATTAGAATTGCCCCAGCCATGCGGACGCTGAATTTGATTACGACATCGCGCGTGGAAGCGGCTTGTTTGACCAAGACCGCAACGAGGCGGCGGAGCCCGTTTAGAAAAAGGCGTCAAATGCACCTAAAGAGAGGAAGGACAAGAAGAAGAAAAGAAGCGAGCCGAGGGACGAGCCGTCAGGCATGGAAGAGGCACTTTATCGTACTTTGACGATGCCCACAAGGAATGAAGAGATCCAGTCGGCCTCTTTGACAGCTGAAACGTCGCCACATCATCAGCCCCCCGTTATCGCATTTAGGATCGTATAACAATGCGGAGGTACTAAGAGTTTGAGTGCTTTGAAGAAACGAAGAGGACCATTCGGCTTAACGCGGTTCCTCCTTCTTCTCAAGAGCTGAAGGAGAAACGTTTTCTTCTCGACTCCGACTTCTCATTCAAAACCAACGGTGATTGAACGATGCGAGCTTGAAAGCGAATCGCTTTGACCGAAAAAGACACTCAGCATCCTTTGAGCGAGAGGTGCTTCGATCCATGGAATTCTATCGCCGCTCGTTTCCCTTTGCGAATTTCATGGTCAGGACAGGAAGAAGAAGCGTTCGGCTACAAGTCTTCACAGCCATTTCTCTTCTTCAGCCTGTCTTCTTTTGTCGTCTCGCTTCTTCTTCTTCTTCTCCTTCTTCACAGCGAATTCCTTCTCACCCAATTGTTGAAGCTTCTTTGGAAACGAACAACAAGCTTTCCGGTCTCAGCAGCCTCATTCGGTTAGTCTCAACTAGAGAGGTCTCCTCTGTGGCTCTTGCTAGAATTCCATGTTTTGATGTCTTCCAAGCAAGACTTTAGTGTCACACTCGATTGATCATGTACCACTGGTCGTGGGCGACGCACCCTTTTACAATTAGTCTAATAGCAAAACCACAACGTGCCTCGCCTGCATTTAACATTTCTTTATGCCATCGTCAGAGTCCAGAAGACCGGCTGCACAAAGGGGCATATCTTGATTAGATAATGGGTGCTGCTGCAAGCTAGGCGGAACGTCCTTGTTCGAAGCGTAGAAGGGGGACTTCCCGCTGTGCGCGGAAGTGTTGCAAGCGCCCTCAGCCTCAAACCGACACCGCTGTCGTGATGCCCATTGTGAGGAGTCGCGCGCGTAGTTTTCATTTTTCCTCTCACGTCCGCTTGAAAGTCTCCGCAAGCATCTTGAATACGTCTTCGAGACGTTTTCATCACAATTCAAAACTGAAATCGCCCTTTTCTCCGCCCCGGGAGGAGGCCGGAACGCGTGAAACTTGGCGGCAACCAGCTCTCGTCGGGGTGGACAACGTGCTTCGAGAGGGTTAAAAAGTGCTGCGCTTAGGAAGAATTGCGAGACTTAAGTCTTTTTCTCACTAGCGTTGAGAAGGCGCGCCGTTTTAATCAACGTAATCGTCCTCGTGGAAGCGCGCCTCGTGGAAAGTCATTAGAGGACATCGCGCCTCAACGGTAGCAAGAATATAGTTGAAGAGGAAAAAAAAAGAGACCAAAAACTCTTGCTGCTGAGGGAAAAAGCAGTTTTCCTGTAATGGTGCCATCAGCAGCACTTCATATGATTGCATTACGCTTTCTCCGCTTTCTTCTTTGTCGACAGTCAGGTGCCGACGAGCTAGTTGTCTCCTCACTAAAATTCCTCACCTTGAAATATGCGCAGCGACAGATGAGAGACAACGTCGCTGCGAATATTCACATGGAGCCCTGTGCAGTCGATCGTTTTCAACATTTCACTACGTCTGCACTTTGCTCAATTGCTCCTCGACGAGAATTAGGCGAATTTTGAGAGAACGTGCAAAGGTGTGAGAGCTCTTAGGTGAAACCTGCTTCTCTATACGCAACACAGATCTTTGAGATGGACAGCCGAGGAAGCCTTCAACTTCCTCGCATTGCTCGAAGAACGAGCACCTCTACAATGGCGACGGCTTCCTTCAATGAAAATCCGATGTGTGATTAGTTGTGGGAACGTCGAGGGAGAGCTCCCAGGGACTAGACAAAAACAAGCGCGACGTCTAGGCCGACGACACCCAGCCATTCATTGTGATGGTATCGAACGTCGTGAGCTATAAACTTCTACGGATGCTCTTTTTTTGTCACTTGAAAACACGGTCAACAAAGAAATAGCCGAGCACGTTCTGGGTTACGAGCGGTCATCAAATCGGCCTGGCTTCAGCGAGAAGAGCGCGTAAACCAGAGAAGAGTCTTGTTTGATGCGAATGCTTTTATGGTAAAGAGTGGATTGAAAAAGGTTTCCAGTAAAAGGTGTCAGATAGTTTCTTCCGTTTGGTTGCTAGAAATTCGACGATTCAGCGGTGCAACGCGATTCCTCGGCGATGGCGGCACGACGATGATTTGCGAGCTGCGGCGAGTGTCGACGCTGACCAGCGAGCCGGTTCGACGCGTGCGTCGCGTCACACACCCGCAGACAATGCTCGACAGTTCCTGAATTTATCGTTCTTCTTTAGCTAGTGGGAAAGAGGGGCTTTGAAGAAAGACGACAGACCCGATGTCGGAACATGACAATGAGGAAATTGAGATGGCACTTGAAGGGGATGCAGCAGTAGATGAGCCAAGCAAAATCAGTAGCCAGATTCCAAGGATTAGTTAAGACGATCACATCGGGAAGCAGCATGAAGATAAAGGAGTTCGTGATTGTGCAACAAGGCTGGGCGAAAAATGGTTTTGGAAATTCGAAAAACGAAAAACAAAAAATCGAAAAAAGGTTCCCATTTCGAAAAACGGAAAACGAAAAACGAAAAATCGCCTGCGGGCGATAAAAACGGAATTTTTGAGCCTAAAATCCACTTCTAGATCGAAAAAGTCGTGAGAAATATCTCTCACGGTTCAACGGCACAATTTTGGGCTCAAAAAATGGTGTAGTTGCTCGTGCGGCCACTTCGAATAACAAAAATTTGTCCAATAAAATTGCTTCAACTACAAAAAAACGCATTTTTTCATCGTTAAAGTCCGTTATTAGCTCGAAAATTTTTCGTTTTATTTTTCGATTTCGCCCCTCAAAATCGAAAAACGAAAAACGAGAAAAGTTTTCTCAAAAACTCGAAAAAGTCGAAAAACGAAAAACGAAAAACGAAAAATGGTCCCAGCCTTGTTGTGCAACCTGAACGGTCAGAAAGAAAACGTCAGAATGAAGACCCATAGTGATCGTCGCTCGACGTACATTTCTTCGTTGCTGGTAGTTGAGCTCTCCCGATTCTTGTTTGCTCTAAAGCAGCTATTTTAAAGCTCGAGTCGAACCCGACTGATTGTGTAGCCGATGTAGATGTACAACAAAGAGCTGGTGGCAATGCAAGCAATCCTCAGAATGCAGAAAAAGTCTTCTCCTCATACCTTTGAAGTGTCATGTAGAGGTAGAGCTGCGGTTGCAGTGAAGTGTTAGAGTTACAAGCCATTGGCACTGAAGTCCGATCGTCCCATGCAAAGACCACTTGAACGATGAGACCCGCCACAGCGAGTAGAAAAATGGCTTCAGCATCCATTCGATCAAAAATTTGAACAAATCTACCGGTCAGACACTTCCATGCATAGCTAGCTTGTAGAACGTAGTGGCGCATAGGCATTTTGATGGCCAGCAGACGATCAATGGTAATCGTTAACTCGACCAAGCCGGTCATTTGATGACCTACAATTGTTTTCTTGTGGTTCCTCACTCACCGACGATCAAAAAGAATTCAAATGCTTGCGCAACACAGAAGCGTCTTTCTACCGATGCATGCTCTGGAAGGTTTTTGAAGTATTTGAGATCTAGTACCTAGCTTATTATTGACGAGATAGAGCCGATGGGCACCGGTTAGCACATACACTCCGTTCCACGCGGTATTTCAAATGAGCGCGCGCAGTTTGTACTGTGGAATCGTTATAAAACAAATACTTTTCGCGTTTTTATGCTTG
>JAQIXL010002162.1:0-14066 GCA_034700245.1 Poikilolaimus oxycercus | reverse complement strand
TTCTCACAGAGATTGCACACGACCGCAGCTCGGGCCAGGATGGGGATGTGACCGCTCTCGAAGGGATGAAGGGTGTCGTTGTCGTCCAAGTCTCCTTGCATGGTCTCGAAGTCGTAGAAGACGAATTTGAATACAGAGCATTGTTCTTTGATCTCTCTCTTCGTCTTGCAAAAGTGAAGATTGAGATGTTTGAGGTCGAATGCATAGTCGAGATGATCATTCTCGTGGATGAAAAGCAGTGGAAATTGATTGTTATGATGGGAAGGGTCGCGGAAAGCTCGGATTAGGGCTCCGTCAGGAGTGAAGATGTGGAATGAAAAGAGTGGGAAGTCTCCTTTGTGCCAAGGGGGACAGGGCTGCTTCTCGTAGATGGTCTTGAGATCCTCCAGATTGTACGAAGGCTTGTCTCGAGGGATATGGCAATACTCCAACAGCAGCAGAGCCTCTTCTTTCTGATTATCGTCGCGCTTCTTGATGGCAAGCTTCTTCTGCTCCTCATTTCTATGCTTCTCCAAGGTGGTGAGGGAGGCTTGGGATTCCATTCGCTTTTCCAGCTCAACAGCGACCCAAAGGGGAATGTTGGATGGAACTTTTCGTACATTGGAGATATTATAAAGACGGCGAAGATGCTGGACTTCCCCATTGGCGAGGGCAACAGCAGCTGCTTTGGGGAGACAGAGACCATCGTCATTATTAACAATGAAATTGACAAGAAGACCAAGATCCCCAGGGCCCCGAGAACGTCCCACACCCTTAGAAGTCATTTGAGAATCGGTAGTTTTTTCAAGAATCATGATTTCAAGTGTGAAGGGATCCTCAGGATTGAGACTAGCATTAGATTGGGCCAACATTTCCAAATTCTTGACAATGGCAACCCCGTTATTCAGAATTTCACCATCCCGGTTAAACTTCCACAAGCAGAACTTGCCCAGATTGGCATTGAAGCCGGGATGATTGACGCTGACGACGTAGAGCGAATGTTCACGGTCAGGGATGTGACGATCGAGGATCTTCTCGAAGACGGCAGCGAGCTTGGCTGGATGGTTGATCTCGGCAAGATGCTTCAACTTGAGACCGGAGATGATCGTACGGCGAGTCTTGTTGTTTTCGTTGCGAACAGTGGTAGCAGTGGTCGCATCAACGTAGCGAGCCATGTTGATACGCAGCGGCCATTGAGATACAGCATCGTTAGGAATGAGCGAGGTGACAGTACGACGAGTGATGCCGGCGCGACGAGCATTGCTTGCACGAGTGAGAGACATTGTTGCAACTGCAACAGACAATAGAGAGTGATGGAAAAATAAAAGGATGTTGAAATAGGATAAGAATGAACCTTTGTTTGCAGAGAGCAGAGGTTGAACTTTGAGGGTGTAGTGAGAGAGCAGTGAGAGAACGACTGATCGCTAGCTGACGGGCAGCTGAGAGTGAGGATTGGAGACTGGGCTTGCCCTTTTATAGCCTTGGGTTCTAGGTCACGACCTAGATCCTTAAGTAAATAAAGGGAGGAGTTTGGACTTGAGCCAAGCTCCGCCCACTTTGGCCACGCTTCATGTGACCACGCCCATAAATCCTTCACAGTCTGCCTGATCTCTGTTTGTTACACACTATCTCTCAACTTTACTCGCAGAAGACACATGCTTCGGAGAACATGCAAACCCATGAGTAAACAAACATGGATGAACTTGTGAACGTTAAATAAACAAATTCCTAGGAACCTTATGCAAATACGGATCGGTTGAAAAGGAGTTGTTCAGTTTCATCAAAAGTGTTGTTCCATCAAAAGTGCTGTTCCAACAAAAGTGCTGATCCAACAAAAGTGCTGTCTCATCAAAAGTGGAGTTTTCATCAAAAGTGCTGTTCCAACAAAAGTGCTGTTTCGTCAAAGGACGCCAAGTTTCGCGCCATTTCCGCTTGCCGGATCGTTCGTACATCGGATGGTTGGACAATGGAAATCCGGAGACTGCATTCACCTTCTGTAGTTTGTATTGTTATTTCATATGTATTTCACAATGTAAAATTCAGGCTTCATAACAATGGAAGCTTCATAACAAGAGAAGCTTCACAATATAAGGATACCCGTTCGTGGGGGTGAGATCGTTTCGCGGAGTGGGCGGAGCTTGAGGCGGAATGCCGGAATAATTTATTCGAGGATTACTGTAGGAAATTCCCCCTCCTGCCGCCAACAGTCCCCTCTCACTACTACGGTTCTCTGGAATATCCATCGCAGTTACGGTCGGATTCGATTGCCGATGATGTTCGAAGGTAAGCAAAAACCGCTGCTGTCTAACTGCGCCTGCCTGCAGGTTTTGAGCTGTTGGCTGCATTTCAAGCCAGAGGCAAAGAACCAGTACCGTTGCTTGTTCAACGATTTGAGATTTCGAAGCAGCCTCATTTGTTGTTTGTCTTGCGAAAGATGTGAAATCGATTTTTGCAATTACGTCAAGGAAATCTTTTTACTTGGAAGCAAAGGACGGAAAGTCACCGTAGCGACAAAGCGGCTACACCTCTTAGCTAAAAAGGCCACCGAAAACGGATCATCCGGGACGGTGGTGTGAATCACGAGAAAACGCTTGATGAAACGCATTTGTCGCGAACGCTGTGCTAATAAGCACACGTTGTCACTGCAAAAAGAACTCCTTCCTGAAGCTCGGCACATCAGGGACGCCTCACGTTTTTATAAGCTCCGACACATTAGGAATGTGCAAAAACTCGGCACTTCACAGATCATGACGATGACTGTGAACAATCAGAAGCCTGAATCTTGCGGGACACACAAACGACCAGCCAACCTTTTCAATCTTTCACAAGCTTGCTCGATAAAGCCCTGAGGGATTGCTTATTGCTTCCCGCGTGATTCCCTCAAGAACTTGGCCGATTTCGGTTCGACTCATTCTGAAATTCACCTTTCCCTCGAGTTGCGACTTGTGAGTCGTGAAAGGCAAAGCTGGCTGCAAAAAATTGCACGCTAAGCGGCGAGGAGCCAACGCACGCAGTTGTACCAATAGAAGACGGCCATCGTCCGCACTTCCACCTCCCCCCCCCCCCCCGGCCCCATCACCCCATCATCACTTGAGATCGTGGAGACGTCTAAATCCTTGCTTCAGAGAATCGATTTATTATGACCAGCTAACTACAAGATCATCTTCTTTGATCGGTCCAAATTTGGGAGAATCTCCGGGTAGCAACTGGAAGAAGAATAGTCGAAGATTGCAATAATCCTCACCTGGGCTACAAAATAGTAGTCACGATATTCCTGAGCGAGCATGATGTACACCGGTAGAAGGCAGAGAAGACTAGCAAAACGCAAAGGCTGATTTTCGCTTCTTTGACAGCATTCAAAGAGGGCTCTTGTAAGGATATCGCGCTCCACGTCAATAGCTTGTCGGCCCGCAGCACTTAGTCCATTGCAAGCTAAAGAAGTATTGCCTAAGACTCTTGCCACTAACCTGAATCACAAGCCAGGATGGCCTTGAGCAACACGAATTCACCGTGATCAACCTTCAGTCTAGTAAGCGGGGCGGCGGCTTTAGCAAGTAGAGAATTCTCGACTTCGATGAAGTCATAGTTCTTTCTAGAAATTCGACAACTGCAAAAAAAGTCGTACCTCTGAAGCAATCCGGCAATGAACGAGCGTGCTGGGCGTCGCGAGGATGAGCGAGTAGGGCGCCGCGTGGCATCAAACGCATCCGCGAAGAGCGCGCAGCTCAGCGTGACGCCGCGAATGAGCGCCAGCTGCAACATCACAAATTTCTTCTCTTGGGAGCTTCTTTAAAGATCGAAAATTCACAATTCTAAGAGACGAAACAACTGAAACACCGTTTGAGAAATGCCTTACAAAGTATTTCTTCAAACTAGACTCGGGATAGCAAAGGGAAACACGTACCTGATCATCTTCACCGAGATGTTGAAAGACTTCGAACGATTGCAGATAGTCGACCAGAAGACTGAGACTGGAGCTTTTGACAGAATTGCAGTCAATTTGAGGCTCATCCAACTGCAATATGCTCGTGGATGATTCAAACAGGCATGGGAGGACTCGGTTGAAAGCAAGATGAGCATGAAACGTGAAACGGCCAAAAATTGAGCAATGTGTAACACCTACAGTGTCATCCTTGTGATCGTCGTTTTGACTAACAGACTGTGAAGCCATCATTCTGCGCAGAGACTCGATACGTTCTTCAGCGCAAGTAAGCATCGATAATCTGCGTGCAATGTCACGATCGACATCCTGCAAAGTTATGTACAGCTTGATTTTTAACGCTCAAATGACGGGTCTTCTTACTGTGAGTGTTCGTGGATTAAAAGAGTGAGTTGCTTGTGCTGTGCTGTCTCCCTCCTTTCTGTCAGTGTTGTGCTGGCTTCCGGAAGCGACCGCCTTGTTTGTGAAGTACGGTGTGTGGAAGAAATTTTAAGGCGTCAATACTTACACGCATTTTGGCAAAGCAAGACCATCGGTTTCCTTGCTTCTTGAACTTTCTGATTGTTGCGAAGCCTCGGCGGTTGATTATGCCTGAAGAAGAAACAACTTGTTGGAGAAGGTGAAACTCACCCGCGGGATTCATTCCCACTTCCAAGCACTTTTTAAAGCGACAAGATCTGCACTTCAGCATTCCGCTACATCTTTCGTTCTTCGCACATCGCATCGGCGATCGTAACTGAGCGGCTCGTCGAAAGAAAGCTTTGCAAGGATAGCAGGTTGCCGCCTGAACTTGTGATTTCTTGTAACTAAAAGTTCACCTGGTAGTGATAGCCACGAGCAGGCTCTCCACAGACCGTGCAGCAAAGTGGCAAGAGTCCATTGTTCATTTCGCTGCCGCTCTCAAGAAAGGCCGCTTCCAGCTCCGACCATCTTGAGTCGTCCATGTCGTACGCACTAGAACACTCGGAACTGAAACAATCAAATTGCTGGCTGATTGTGATAGCGTTGCAGTTACTGTGAAGGCACCACTCCCGGAAGCTAGAGAGCAAAGAAAAAGGCTTCGAAACGCCCATCACGTCGCTTATATACGTGGAGAAGATTCGGTGCGGAGCGGGGGCAGTTTCTGATGCACGTTTCGACTGTGGACTTTTCCGCCATTGTGCCAGCCATGGTGCAAAGCCGTAAGAATCGGCTGCAGCTGCAAATGCTTTGTCTTTACCGATCTTATTGTTAGCCTATTTGCGTCCACAATTTTCAACAGTTTATGGAGCTTACAAGACTCTTCAATCAAAAGAGACAGATTGAGCATTTTAAAGAAATGACATGTAATCATCAAAGCACCATTCATAGTAGGTAGCTTAAATGTTCGAAAGTTTCTCGAATGGTGTAAGTAACCCATCATTTCGCCCAGTTGTGGCCCGGGTCGGAGTAGATTTTCGCTGAGCGGCTGAACAAATCCATAGGACTGGATAGTTGGAAGAATTGGCCGAGCACTGAACATTGCTCGGCTACGAAAGGTCCGTGACGTTTTATCATTGGCGAAGTGGCAACTCGTAAGTCGTGAAATCTGTTTTAAAAAGAGACAACGACTGTTCTGCTTCTTCACAGCTTTCAACTCTCGGTCAATTTCTTTGTCTTCTTTGAAGTTTCCATTGGAGCGTGATGTCCTGGCTAGCCACCAAAGAAGAACTTTGATCATGCCGCGAATATTCTAAAACTTGACTTTCGTGCAAAGTGAGCTGATCGTTGCTGTCATTTGACGTCGGACGTAGAGAATGCTTGAAAAGATCAGTTTTCAATTAGCAGACCATGATAGTGGCTGGCCTGATTCTCGGTTACTTTCATTTACGTCACGTTTCTCTCAAAAAGTGAGCTACTTGTACAGATTCATTGTTCAAGAACATTGGTTGATGCTCTGTGGTGTCAGGGGGAATTGGCACGCCTCGACGCCTGTGTGTGGTTGGCTCTACGTCGAGAAGCGTCATCAAGAGTTACGTTTCGATTGCTCTTGGCCTTGACGTTGCACTTTTACTATCGAGTGAACGCAACGATCGTTTGTTCCGAAGAGGCAGATCCGGTACGACTTGAAATGATCTCCGTCCTAGCTCTCAGTCATGATCATCTTGGTACTTCCTGCTCGGCTGCCTCTTGTTCGTTGACAGAGAAAAATCCAGCGCTTCAAGAAAAGTTCTGATTGTTTTGACCGAAGCGCGGTGGCAAACTTGCGATTTAACACTACACATTCAGCTTTTCAAACATTTAATGAAGATCATCACCGAGTCCTCAAACGCGCTTCTCCTCTGTTGAATTCCACGATTTGACTGTTATTCAGCAAGTCAAGTCCAATCCAACTCGGCGGAAAATGATCGTTCTCGTCCCAATCGCCGGGTCGTAGTGGGCAGGCGCGTTTGCAAAGTTTTTGATTATAATACACGCGTCCGCTCATCAAGTATCCCATCCACCAACCGTACGTTGATGTGCCAGCTATGAAATGTGAATGTTCAGAAAACACCGACCGGTGAGTATCAACGAGTTGCAACGCTTCCACGCAAAGACCCAGTTGATGTGATGAGCCCAATTGTTGCTCCAGGCACCGACCCTTACGTTCAGAGAGGTGTTCACGGCCGCATTCTGATGAATTTTGGCTTCAGACCAAATCAGCAAACCATTTGGGTCATCAGTTGTCCCATCCATCGATAATCATTACCGATTAGAGCAACGATTGGCGGAATAATCGAAGCGTTGAATTCTACCAAAAAAAGTCTGCTTGTTGAAACCTGAAAATTCACCTCGGGCAGCAACGTGTCGAATCGCTTGCGAGACGAACGGCTCGTCCGAGTGGGCAAATCCGCTGCGCACAAAATCGCCCCGTCGAATGTGGACACAGATTCTGCAGATTAAGAGCTCAAAACTCGGTGCAGGGCATTTCACAAAGGAGCATCGTCGGGAAGGTTGAGAAACAGTTGTTTCGACACCTCGACATCTTTTACTTTCGGTTCGAGGCGTTGACGTACACTCGGATCTATTAGATCGTCGAAGTATTTCCAGCTCTGAAGGTCTTTTCAAGGTGGCAAGCGTTGCAGACCTGCATATAGAGCATGGAGAGTTGGAGAGCACGCTCATCGGCATGCTTCAAAAGCGGCGTCAAATTGGCAAACTTGCAACAAGTCAAATTTTCCAAACGAACTTCGGGCCAGGTTTCGTTTGCCAGAAAAGTCTTCCACTGAAATAGTTTGAGCACGTTGTGAAGAAACTTGCTGGCTCTTCTTCGAGAATGGCGACGCCTTGAAGAAGCCGTGGAAATGTGCTGTTGAGGCGTTGTAATTCATACGCAGCGCGTCTTGGAAGTCGGACATTGAGTACGGGAATCCGAAAGACGCAAAACAATAGATCTTGAGCAAAAAGCGACTGACCGCTTTAGGTTTTGCGCAATTCCGAGAAACGCAAGCGTTTCGAAGATTTGATTACCGAAGCCGGCCACTTGAAGCGTCCGGATCCTTCCAAGAAGATATTTTGACGAGGAATTCGGGCTATTTCTTAACTCAGCAATCGCACCAAGATGTGAAGAGTTCGACCCTTCAGAAGCAACTCTGAAGAAGCTCTTCAAAGAACATACTTCGAGAGGAACCTGGCATAGACATTCCTTGGCAGATGAAAATCAGGACTAACAGTAAAAATATAGAGGGCCGCAACAAAGCCGACGATAAGAGCGAAGATAATTCGGTGCAAAATTTCTGGATTAAAAGGCATTTTGTGGAGAAGCTGGCAAAAGCACTAAAGCGATTTCGAGCTCAACAGGGGTGACAAGAAGCGCTTCCGTTGGCGTGGGGGTCGCGAACTCAATCAGCGGGCTAAAGCTGGTGAGAAATCGGCACATCATCGATCTCTGTCGAGATTCTTTCCAACTGAAAATAGTGGGCCTTATGCATGCGAGCGTTTTGCGGGGAAAAGATGAGACAAATGAAAAGTTCAATTCTGTATCCACAGCGTACAAAAGAAACGCACATCTACAAATCTGAAGCTGGCGTTGTCTCTGTCTCAATCGTTGCGGCTGTCTCATGGCTGCTGCTTGTCATTATGGTCGGAGAGGTCTCCCGTGAAAACAGAGTCTGGGAGGAGTTCCGTGATAGTGGGCGACGATTCGGAAGCATTAGTGAGTGAAGCAGCGGTCATTCTGTTCTTCGCTGATATTAAAGTTTCTTGGCCGCTACTAGTCGACGGTAGAGCAGTGAACGGCGTCGTTGTCGAAGAATAGAGTTCGCCTTTGTTGCATTCATCTCTGGCACAACAGCAGTATTCCATTATGAATACATCCCCATCGAAATAATGGCAACCCAGCAACGCCTGGTGTTGAGCACATTCTTCTTGATCCGCGCATTTGAAAGTGAAGATGGTGGGCTGGTTGATGGTTGTTTGCGTTCCATTTAAACAAACTTGTCCGGCGCCGCATAGCATCTCATCACCGTTTTCCAATGTGTCTCCAACATAACAGAGCAAAGGACGAGGCAAGGAAATCGTTGAAAACTGAATTGTCGTCGGCAAAGTCATTGCAGTTGGAAAGCTCTCCGTTGAAAACCGAGTCGGAGATTCTGTGGTAGTCGGCAAAGACTCAGATGCGCTGGACTCTGAAGCTGGCGTTGCATCCTTCTCTGTTCGTGTTGCTGTCTCCGCACTGCTGTTTGCTATTGTGGCAGAAAAATTTTCAGTTAAAACCTCAGTCGCAACTTCCGTGGTACTCGGTGGTGACTGGGGTGCACCAGAGAGTGAAGCTGTCGTTATGCCGGTTGCTGACGTCAAAGTTTCTTGGCTGCTGCTAGCTGTCGCTAGAACAGTTGACGACGCCGTAGTCGGCAGATGCGCGGCACCTTTGTTGCACTCGTCGGTAGAACAACAGCAATATTCCACTGAGAATCCAGCCCCACCGATGGTATGACAGCCCAACAACGCTTGATGTTGAGCGCATTCGCCTTGATCCGCGCAATGGAAAGTGAAGAAGATTTTTGGCGTGTTGGTGTTAATTTCTGTTCCATTTAGGCAAACTTGTTGTTTTCCGCAGAGATTAAAACTTCCGTTCTCCAAACTGTCTCCAACCCAACAAGTCACACGTAGCAGGGAAATCGTTGAATACCGAATTGTTGTTGACTTTATGGATGAAGTGCTCTTTGTAAAGGCGTTAGGCTCTGAGTTCGTGGAAGTCGTCAATTTTTCGGAGGCACTCGACTCCGAAGCTGGCGTCGTTCCCATCTCTGTCGTTGTGGCTCTCTCATGACTGCTGCCTGCCACTGTGGTTGAGGAGCTCTCTAAAGAGAGCCAAGTCTGGGCTTCGGCGGTAGTCGGCAATGACTCGGAAGCAATGGTCTCTGCCGTTGTCTCCATCTCATTTATTGTTGCCGTCGCGTGAATGCTACTAGCCGGTGCGGTTTGGAAGCTCTCTGTTAAGGTCTCCGTCATTGATTCTGTGGAATTCGTAAACGGCTCGGATGCACTCGACTCTGAAGCTAGTGTCATCAATATCTTTGTCGTTGTTGCCGTTGCAAAACTGTTGCTAGCCGTCGCTAGAAAAGTTGACGACGCCGTAGTCTGGAGATGCACGGCGCCAATGTTGCATTCGTCGCTGGCACAACAGCAGTATTCCACTGTGTATGCACTTTCATTAAAAGTTTGACAGCCCAGCAATGCTTGATGTCGAGCACATTCTTCTTGATCCGCGCATTTGAAAGTGAAAATGGTAGGGTTGTTGATGAAGGTTTCCGTTCTATTTAAACAAACTTGTCCGGCGTCACATTGCTTCTGAGCCCCGTTGTCCAAGTCTTCTCCAACCCAACACAACAAACGAGGAACTGAGATCGTGGAAAACTGAATTGTCGTTGTCGGCGTTGAAGTCTCAGAATCTGTTTTCGGGGTACTCGACAACGGCGGAGAGACACTCGAAAATGAAGATATCGATTTCTCTGTCTCTGTGGCTGAAATTTCTTCACTGCTACTTGTTGGTATAGAGATGGTCCAAATAATTGCGGGTGTGGCCGCTAAAAAACTCACTAGTTGTCCGCTCTGGCAAAGTGACATGCCTTTGTCGTCCTTATGCGCAAGTTCGACAGCTAAGACGACAATGGTCACGACGACCACAACTAAGACGGCAACGTACCGACGGTAGTGTGTGCTAACGAGCCGTGCATTATCACTTCGGGTGAACGAAGTGACGACGACGCCGTCCATACTAACTTCGTTCTTATTATCTGAAAATGGGTTTCGAGCATTCTGAAGCTGAAAACTTACGCACTTAAGACTCCATGTGCCAAAATTTGCAATCGATGCGCTCACGTGACAGCGTGCCTTTGAGGTGGGGGATTAAGAGTGGCACCTCTAAGGCTCAAAGTTTGGCGCCAGAGCATCAAAGCATATCAGCCTGTTTTTCTCGTAGCCAAATGCGTCCTTCTCTGTGTTCAGACTTCACTGATCAGTTGCAGTACGCTTTCGATAATTTTAACACAGCGACTCTTTAATTCAAACGGCGTAAATAGTAAACAGCAAATGACTGGACAATCTTAGATTGGCGACGTAGCGGACTTGCGAAGAGCGAATTGTGAAACAATTTGTGCCAATAACTCCGGTTCACAGTGCTTTTGATGAGTTTCGATGCACTTGAGGAGCAGCGTTCGATCCACATTCGATGCGATGACAAGCAAGGGGAAATCGTTCACTTGATTTTATCTTTCTTGGTAAACCCTCTTCTCTTACTCTTTGTGAAGCCTTCAATCTCGGGCCACTGTGCGAGAACCTCTTTCTTGGCTTTTTCGTCTTCGTTGCTCAAGAACTGGGCCATGTCGAGCATTAAGATTGTTGCATCGCTTATGCCTCTCGCGTCTTTCTTCTCCTTGTTAATATCGATGAAATCAAGGATTAGGTTTTCGAAATGGCGCATTAGCTACAAACGCTTAGTTTTCTGCATTGGACAACAAAGCCGACTTTGTCCAAGAAGTTCTTCGCATCCTTGCCAAGTTTTTCGTACTTGAGCTTGAAGGCTTTCTGCATCTCTTCATACTCTAAAGACACCAAAGTGCCATTGAGCTCGGCGAAGAGGTTAGAGAAAGTTTGCGGTTTCTGAAGGCGTATGAACCGTGGGTGATACAAACCTCGGTGATTTTCAGTACTTCAGCGGCAGCACGTATTTCGGCTGCTTCGAACCAAGATAGCTGAAAAGTGATGTGACAGTAAGAAGCAAGCCACAAACCTTCTTCAGAAAGGCTACCAACTCATGCGGCAAGCTATCTAAAATTAGTCGTCTTTATACCTAAAAGTTAATAGTGATTTTACTCAATATTTTGTCGGCAGCTTCTTCTCCGCGTGGTTTGAAAAAATCGCTGCCGTTGGCCTCCTTAAACGGAGCCGCCGTCACGGCTATGAAAACAGCACACAAGAGCAGAAACATGTCTAGGAAGCATGGTCATTTTGTCAAAGATAAACCAAAAAATTCGAAAAAGCTACTTGTTAAACATTTGCGCCTTTAAATAATTGTGAGGAGATGAGCAAACGTCACCTCTTCAGAGTAACGTCTTCCAGACTTTTCAGATGAGAGAAGAGGTGCACTCGATACCGGTTGAGCATGCATTGTTCAAGTGCGCACGTTCCATTTCGGTGTAAACGTCCCGAATCATCAGTAAATAACGTCGTCGACCTTAGGACGCTGCGATTTTGCAGAAAATCGCTAGTGATGATTGTGAGGTCAGCCACCTCCAAGTCTGGCTTCCTTGTGCTTTTCTCTTTTGTACAATACTACCGAGCCCTTGTTGGCTCTGTGGTAAGAAGCGTCATCCAGAGTTACATACGTTTCGATTGCTCTTTTCAATAGTAAAAAAGTGCAACGTCAAGACCTCTTGGCCTTGACGTTGCACTTTTACTATCGAGTGAACGCAACAATCATTTGTTCCGCAGAGACAGATCTGGTACGACTTGGAGTGATCTCCGTTCTTGGGCTCGGCCGTGATCATCCCAGTACTTCCTGCTTGGTTGCCTTTTATTCGAGGAAAATTCAGCGTTCTGCGAGTTTGAGCCGAAGCTCGGAGGACAATCTTGCACTCTTACTTTACACAATCGCATCTTCAAACATTTAAAGACGATCATTCATGGTCCTCAGGCGCGTTTCTCTTCTATCAAATTCAACGATTTGGCTGCTATTCACCAAATCAAGTCCAATCCAACTAAGAGGAAAATGATCGTTCTCGTCCCAGTCACCAGATCGTAGTGGGCAGGCGCGTTTGCAAAGTTTTCGATTATAATACACGCGTCCGCTCATCAAGTAGCCCATCCACCAACCGTACGTCGATGTGCCAGCTATGGGTGTAATGAGAACGATTGCAAAGCAACCACCTGTCAATATCAACGAATTGCAACGCCTCCACGCGAACAGCCAGTTGAGGTGGTGGGCCCAATTGTTGCTCCAGGCACCGACTCTCATCTTCATCGAGTCGTTCGTGACAGAATTCTGATGAATTTTGACTTCAGACCGAACTAACGAACCATTTGCGCCATCAGTGCGCCCATCCATCGATGATCATTGCCAATTAGAGCAACAATGGGCGGCGAAATCGAAGCGTTGAAGTCTTCACAAAGCAAACTTTGTTGAATCGTGAAAATTCACCTCTGGCGGCAACGTATCGGATTGCTTGTGAGACGAAGGGCTCGTCCGAGTGTGCAAATCCGCTACGCACGAAATCGCCGCGTCGAATGTGTACACAAAGTCTGAAGATTAAAACAGCCCAAAATGAAATAGTCACAAAGGAGAATCGTCGAGAAGATTGGGAAATAGTTGCTTAGACACCTCGAGGTCTTCTACTTTCGGTTCGAGGCGTTGACGTGTGCTCGGATCTGTTAGATCGTCGAAGTATTTCCAGCTCTGAAGACTGATTTAAGGCACAGCTGATTCCAACCTGCATGTAAAGCATGGACAGTTGGAGAGCACGCTCATCTTCATGCTTCAAAAGCGGCGTCAAATTGGCAAACTTGCAACAAGTCAAATTTTCCAAACGAACTTCTGGCCAGGTTTCGTTTGCCAGGACCGTCTTCCACTGAAATGGCTTGAGTTCGTTGTAATGAAACTTGCTGGCTCCTCTTCGAGAATGACGACGCCTTGAAGAAGCCGTGGAAATGTGCTGTTGAGGCGTTGCAATTCATACGCAGCGCGTCTTGGAAGGCGGACACTGAGTACGGGAATTCGAAAGGCGCAAAACATTCGACTCATAGAGCAAAAATTGTCTTGCCGGTTCAGCTTTTGCGCAATTCCGAGAAACGCAAGCATTTCGAAGATTTGATTTCCAAAACCGGCCACTTGAAGTGTTCGAATCCTTCCAAGAAGAAATTTAGGCGCGCAACTGTTTTTGAACTCAACAACAGCTCCGTCGTGTGAAGAGTTCAACACAATGAAAGCAGCTCTGAAGAAACTCTTAGTACACACCTCGACAGAAACCTCTCATAGACATTCTTCGATGGACGAAAGTCGGGGCTAACTGTGAAAATATAGAGCGCTGCCACGAAGCCGACAATTAAAGCAAGGACAATTCGGTGCAAAACGTCTGGATTGAAAAACATCTTCTGAGAATGCTTTCAGTGAAGCGTCAATCGCCCCCGGCGCGAAGCGCCGGGGGAAGTTTCCTTTGGTCGGGCCCTTTTACTCTCCCTCAGAACTGAAAACTCTCAGTTCTCGAAGCCCAATCAACCTTTTGAGCCGCTCTAAAGCGCATCGTCAATGCGACTCCCTCCTCTACATCCCAGTTTTTGAATCTCAGAAAAAGGTGAAATCGCAGCCGAGATCTGAAAGTTTTCAGAGTTCTCTGAAATGTGTATGTGTGTTTGTGAGTTTGTCACGCAGAAGGTTCTAGAAGGTTTGTCCGTAGCACCTCAGTACTACCTCCCGCCACATTCAAACGTCAATATCCACTATCGGGCAACCGCTGAGGCTACACTACATACATACAGGGCTTCTAGATGCCTCTAGAAGCTTCGAGAATGTTCTAGAATAAAAGCCACATAGAAACTGTCAACTTTTCTCCGGCTTGCCGCTTGAGTGTTCCCGCTAGAGAAAAGTCCGTGCAATTTCTATCTCGATAGAGGCCCAAAGGGCGAGAAAAGGGGGAAGTTTCCTTTGGTGCAG
>JAQIXL010002161.1:0-14067 GCA_034700245.1 Poikilolaimus oxycercus | reverse complement strand
AACGACGGCGGTGGAGGAGGTTTGTTAGCTTCGAATACGCATTGTTATTTCGTGCATTTGAAAGATGTACCAAGCTGAATACTAATTGCTGAAAGGAGAGAAACACGGTGTTGAGAAAATTTTGAGATTTCAGAGGCCAGCTGCTACAACTGTGGAGAGAGCGGACACTTCGCTCGTGAGTGCACGTCGGCTCGCGGCGGTGGTGGAGGAGGACGCGGCTTCGGCAGCGGAGGTGGCGGCGGCGGTGGTCGCGAGGTTGGTATTTTTCTGAGTAATATGAATGTTTTGTTTTGCAGTGCTACCAGTGCGGTGGTGCTGGACACTTCGCTCGCGAGTGTCCTCAGGCTGGCAGTGGCGGTCGTGGAGCTGGAGGCGGCCCTAAAGTAAGATTTATGCGTTTGGCGCAAACTGATTTTTAGTGCTACAACTGCGGAAAGGCGGGACACATCTCGCGCGAGTGCACGGAGACGGCCACGGAGCGTCAGCAGCGTTGCTACAACTGCCAGGGAGCTGGTCACATCTCGCGTGACTGTCCCGAGCAGCGCCGCTGAGTCTTCAGCGTCAAGAACAGCCACCCTTTGCCAGATCTTTGGGAATGGCTTCCTTCCTCTGCGCCCAATTATTTTGTTGCAATTCTCTTGTTCCGTTTTGCCGTGGTTCTGAGCGGCTAAATTGTTACTCAATTCCCTTCAGTGCTCTAGATGGCCGGTACCAGCTTGTATCTTACTATTCGTAGTTGAATATTTGTTTGACTACGATTAGTAGTTCGAGATAAAGTGGTGGAGAGGTTGAGTCCTTGTTGAGAACACGGGAGGGTCGGTGAAGGCGTGATGCGCTGCATTGTTTCATTGTTCTTTCCAGCCGGTTGTCGAGGCGGCGCAGCGGGAACGCCGTTTTCGTTTTTGATAAGTTGGGCAACTTGCTTCATTAGTTGCTGGAACAATTTAGAAAAAAAATTGAGTCTTTCAGAAGATTCTTGCTAGGAAAAAGTTGCGTGCTGTTGTTGTGCAGTAGACGGGTGAATGGGAAGCGCCGCTGGGAGTCCCATCCTGTCCCGACATTCTTTTTTCCTCATTCTCATCGCTACTGAGGGAGTGGGTGCCCGATGAAGCAGTGCCTACGATTCGCTGCACTAGACGATGTGCAGATAGCCCCGCTCTCCCTTCTCCGAGCCGAGATGCCCCGCCAGACCTATGCACTCGCTGCCACCGCTCATCCCCGAAGATCACTGGTCTTCCTTTGAGTGCTCGCTTTCATAAGGGGCGTCTGGTAAGAAGAACCCGTGGGGCGCTTGCATGGAGACTTGCTTGCGTTGGTCGCTGGAAGGGTGTGTCGTTTAGTGCCTCATTCTTCCATTTCCTAAACAAGCCAATGTGTTTCGAATGATGAGTGAAATTACAGTCTTCTTCGTCATGGCTGAGTGAATCTTTCATGTACTTTGAATTTTGAAGATTGTAGTTTATCGCTTGTTCTTCCTGTCCAGTAGTATCCTCCTTGACAGAGAATGCTGGTAGTGTGTGTGGGTGAGGACTATCGCAAGGCAGGGAAGACCATGAAAGGGTTCCTCCACAAGAACACTCGCATGAAGGTTAGCCGTTATAGGTTTCTCGCTTCAAGCTCTTGAGCTTGCAGATCTCTTCCTCAAATATGAACAACGAGCATGACGTCTCGTCTCGTTGCGAGATGCAGCAACAGTCGCCGTCTCCAAAAATAGGCTTGTCTCCGCCGACGGTTCCTCGTCAGCTTGAGAACGATGCGCAATGTAGAGATCTCCTTGACGAAAAGCGTCGACCCAAGGAAGATCGCCGTGCAAGTGGAGAACAAACCAGACATCCGTCACATGGCTCTGCGATTTCCCTTCCAAGAAGGACCGAGGAAACTTTGAAGCCCTTAAGACCTTCAGGGCTGAGGACGCCGTCTCTTCTGTTGGCAACAGGCGAGAGTCGGGCTACTTGAAGATCTCTTTCGCTGATTGTGAGGAAGATATCAATACAAGTAGTCGGGGAGCTAAAGCGATGATAAAATCTGGGAAGGGTCTCGGGGCAGCCGTCGAACCATGGCCATCTTCTAACAAGTAAGGGTAGGGGACGATGGTTGTTGGTGATGAAGGGCCTCCATACTTCAATATAATGCACAGAGGACTTTCTCAGAACATGAACTCTCTTGGATAAACTACACAGGCTAGAGATCTCTAACTCGAAGTTTGCCTCTGCAAGATGTTGTGTGTAGTTCCTCGTTGGCTAGTTGTAGGAGGAGACTTGTAGTTTGTCAACTCTCACGAAGAAGTCTCACTTCAATGTTTGTAGTTTGAAATAGAAACATTATTGTTTATTCTCTCTTTTGTGTACTCTATAGTTTCTAGTCCCTGAGTAAAGAAGACGAGGTCAGAAGAAGAAAGGAAAAGAGGCAAGGTTGTCCTTCTTCAGTCATGAAGTACTCGAAAGCTAACAAAGTTCTTGGTCCGAAGGATGGCGAGGACATCGCCGCGACAGGAGCAACTCAGTCGGTCGAGAACATTCCATTCTTCTCCTGAGCACTTTCAAAGCTTGAGTACATGAGACTCACGAAGTCTTCCTAGATACGGTCGAACATAACGTCGTCCAAAGGTCTCGAGAGGCGAGTCTCGCTGCTCCAGAATCGGGTCCCATGAAGGAGCTGGCGATGGCTTCAGAGACTGTAGTGGACGAGGAAGCACGCCGAAGAGAGCGTAGACCTTGTCGACGAAGGAGCTGCTCTTCTTGTCCTGAACCTCTTCTTTTGTCCAGCTCCCCTCACCTTGGCGTAGATCTCCGACTTCGGTTTGTGGATAACAAAGAGACGAGGCGGTGAGGGACTCGTGGAGGATGTCGAAGTTGTCGAGGGCTCTGTGGTCGAGGCCGACGTAGAAGGCAAAGGTGGAGGCGTGGGAATCCTCACCTCGGCCTTCACACTCCTTGCATCGTTTCGAATCCGACAGTCACAACCATAAGCCAGCTTCCCATTGGGATTCTCCTCGAAGTCTTGAGGAGTCAGAAGAGAAAAGAACAAACCTATATGTTTGCAGTGCGAGAAGGGAAGAAGAAGAACGAGGACGGCGAGATGGAGAAGAAGGCCCGACATGCTGCCTCGACTCGATGGTCGTCGACTGGGCCATGCGGGGGCGGCGTGACTGCCGTCTTCTGTGTTGACTCCGAATTGGAATAATTAGAACGACGGCTCGTTCATTGTTCTTCAACATCGTACTTCTCTCTTGTTCCTCCTTCCATGAGACAGGAGCTCATTCAAGATGTTCAGCTCTCTTCTCTCCCTGAACAGATCCTTCTTCATTGAAAACGAAAGAAGGTTCAGAAAGTAGTTGAAGGTGAAGGTGAAGTGGAGAGATTGTTGACTCTTTGCATGTGCAAATGGCCTCTGAAGGGACGGGGGCACACAGAAAGCGACGAGACTCGTGACTGCCGCCGCTCACACAAATTCGTCTCTTTCATTCTGCCGCTGGCCCAAGGGGGGATCAGTAGGGAAGGGCGAGATGCTAAGGAGAGAAAATCTTGAAAGAATAACGAGTAGCCGGATATTATGTTCTGTCGAGGTCGATCGGACAGGTGAGACTGGACTTTCATAGAAGTCCTAGAGCTGAAGTCTTCGACGCCCAAGCAGAGAGAAGAAGGAAGACGCTGCGAATTGTAGTAGAAGGTGTGAGATTGAGCATCTCCGCATTCCTTTCTCGCTGATGTCATTGCATTCTGCCAGCCGGGAGACGTGCACCGCGAGAGCAAAACAGAAGAGGCGGGCGTCGACGCTGCAAGTGGTTTCTCGAAGGAGACGTCTTCAAGTTTATGCTCCATGTGACGACGAGGACCACACGAGAGAGAGGGAGAGAGACCGGACGTCGCGGACTGACCTCGCTCGTCTCCCCATCCCTTCTCCTCTCTCGCCCCATCTCGTCCACCCGCTGGTCACGCCATCGGCGCTCCTCCACAGGCCATTGTCCCCTTTCCCTTCTACAGCCGCCGTCCCGTCCCCGACATCCTGTTCTCCAAGCGTATCTTCTGCTTTCTCGTCATTTGCTTCTCATTTCATCCTCTTGTCCAATCTTTCTTCAAGAACTTCAGGGACACCCTCTCTCAATGTAGACGGAAGAGTGTTCACGGGACGCGGGGACGCGTCCTCATTTCGCACCAGCCGGCCACAGGCCGACCCCGACCCGTCACTCGAGGTCGCCTTACCCAGTCCTCACTGTCCTTCGCCTTTGTCCTTCTTCATTCTTCACATGGTGTTCCTTCCGCCTTTGCTCGATTCTTGATGGCTATCTCTTATGCTCACACGGGCGATTTTTTTTCTTTTGACCACCCGTGGTGGCTCCTCTCTCCATCTTCCTGACTTGAGACAGTTAAAAGGGCGATGTAGTCTCTTCCCCTTGTGGAGGCAGAAGCGGCAATGCCAAGGGAGAAGGAGTCGCGTGGGTGGGCGAAGACGGCGGGGTCCCGTCCCTCGTCGCTGCTCGTCGACTTCGACGGCCGGTTCCCCCATCGAGGCGCGTGCACAGAAGAGAGACGGCTTCCTTTTCTTCTTCTTCTTCTCTCTCGTCGAGGAGAGAGACGAGCGATGCTCTTCCAGATATCCCCTCACACGTCACAGACCACCACGCGTCTTCTACAACAATTCTTCCCTCGAACAAGAGAAGAGCTCTTCCGGTCGAATGACAAAGGGTATGGACGAGGAGGAGAAAGTGGTTCTCGAAACCTGCAGGTGACACGAGAAGGCGTCTCCACCTCGCCCCTCTTCCCCTCTTCTCCCCTCTCCCCTCTCCCCTGCCGTGTTGTGCGAGAAGCCGTCGTCGACCTTGGCTCGCGACGCGCGTATCGCGACGGGCGATCGGCGTTGTCCGCAGACGCGGCGACGCTCGTCCTCCGCGAGTGGCGGCTTGAGACGATGGCGCTCTTCTTCCAGGGTCTTCACATGGATCTCCTTCGACCCTTCGACGAGCCCGACGTCCGCATCATGACACAACAGCCTCGCTCCGGGAGTCAGGTGCGTGTCTGTCCCCTTCCCTCTCCTCTCGCAACACTCTTCTCTCTTCTCTTTGATTGCTGCCTCCACTCCTTTCCCGCTCACCTGCTACATATAATATCCCCAGGGCGTCGCTCTTTCAAACGGCTGTTTACCGGCGCTCGCCACTTCTCAGAATCCTCCTCTGCCCTCACCTCAGGCGAGACGACGTCGCGGCTAAAGCAACGAAACGTTGCCGGGTCCAATGAGCTCGAGAGTCGTCTTGTATGGATTGAGAAAGGGAACAAACTTGTACGAGAGCAGGTCTTTTTGTCGAGAACACCTTCAAGGTCAGCGGGAAGAAGAGAAGAGTCGGGAGAAGGACGGCACCCCTCAGCCCCGTCCGGCCTCTTCTCTTGTCTTCCTTTTCTCTTCCTCAAAGACGACTTTCAGAGCTCGGAGACGGAGGCGGACGAGGAGTACGCGTCGCCGAGTGAGCGGAGAAGGTACAAGGCGTACACGGTGATGCAGCGATCCGGCTTCCAACACACCGAGTGCGTCTTCTTTCCTCGAGAACTCTCTCAGATATGTGAGGATCATGGTTCATTTGTGCAAGGCGGAACTCGTCATCTCCTTGTTCTTCCTCGCCCACGGCCTCTCTTGTCCCGGCTATCCCAACGAGGCGGAGTACCAGTCCACGTGTCACATGAATACTGTCGCCGCCATCGTCGGCCTCCTCACGGGCGCCCTCGGCATTGGTGCCGTCAACAGGTGAGAGGCGAGAGCAGGAAGAAGAAGAGAGGAGACAGATATCGATGGAGGACCATGCTCATTGTCTGGCTCGTCCTCTGCATCATCTCTTCTGTCGGCAACCTTCTCGCCGTGATCACGACGGGCATCTGGCTTGACCATCTCAGCAAGATGAAGGACCGAACGGGACTCGTCAACGGTCTCTCGGGCATGATGCTCCTCTCCTCCGTCGCCGTCGGTCAGTACTTCTTCTCCTTCTTCTGCTGGAGAAAGTCTGAGGGAAATGTGGCCTTTTCTGAGGAGACTCGAGCAGAAACTCCCTTTCCTCGAAAGGAATCCTAATCCGAGAGAGGATGACTCTTCTCTGCTTGCAGGTGTCTGCTTCATTCTGACGGCCGTCATGATCTGCCACTACTGGAACTCCAACTCCCCCAAATACCAGGCAGTCGGCAAAGTCGCCGTGAGTCTCTTCCCTCTTCTTCTCCTTCTTGATTTGTTTAACGACGGAAGACTCTTACAGTAGTCTGTTCAAGCTAAGAATGAGAAGTTTCAGAAACGCTCCCGAAGTGTGCGTCGACGTCTGAGCCGCGTGAGTTCGGGGGCGGCGGAGAAGAAGGGCCGCTCGTCGAGTGTGGCCATGTCGAAGCAGTACCATATCGTCTAGCCTCTTTCTCTCTTCTCGGAGGAGGGCTGTTTTCTCGAAGTGGCGGGGGCTCGAGTGTGTCGAGAGTGTGCCCGTGGAATGATCTTTCCGTCGCTGCTTCGAAGCCCTGAGACAAATTAGCTAGTCGTCCGTTCATCGAGACCGACACAAGCCCGTCGTCGGCAGCGCAATCCCCCCATAAACACCGGCCTCGCTCCTTCTTGGAAAGGCCTCCTCTCGAGCCACCTGTAAACATGCGAGAGAGTTCATGTGATTTTGTATCGTGATGTCGGTCTCTGCTCACTTCTGCCTCCTCTCCTCCTTCCCCACGGGTCTCCTCTATGCGATCTCTCTTCTTCTGTTGAGTTCTGCTTGTACATTCGATGCTGAAGACGTTGAAGAGAAAATAAATTCCCTGAATGATCAGTCGTCGGTCGTCGTCGCCGCATTGGTGCGGATGTTTGCCGGGGGAGGGGACGGGCGACGGGGGCACCTGCCCCGTCGCCTCTCAGCGTCGTCGCCATGGCCAATTTGTGCCAGAAACTCCCTTCTCGTCGTCGCTTCCACGTCGACGCTGATCTCGCTCACCCGTCCTCCCTCTGTTTCAAGCAGCCCTCTTCCCCCTCCCTCTGTCTTCTCTGTCCACCCCGCGTTCATCGACTTGTCCCTCGGCGCGTGCTAGTTTGTATGGGTGAATGTACTCGGAAGGAGAGGGAAGAAGTGATGTGGTGAAGAAGGAAGCAGCTAGCGGGGCGACCTTCCAGGAACAGCAAGCGAGTCGCCGTTTGTTGCCATGGCCGCGTCGTCTGCTCTCGTGCTCGCTCTCTCCATTTCGGTTTCAGCAAAACAGCGGCGGTCGAGGGAGGCGAGGGGAGGGACACGCGAGTTCATGCGAGTCCACTCCGACCAGACTCTCCTCTGCCCTCCTCGTTCTCCCTCTCTGCCCTCACTCCGTTCACCTTCCTCGCGAACGACATGCAGCATCTGGCCGAGACCTCCTCCTCCTTCCCCCCTTGCTTGGTGCGTGTCGCTGCAGGCTGCAAGCGGCGCTTCCCTCGTGGAGATGGCGGGTTCAGATCTGCGCCGTGCGCCTCGCCACGAACAGGAAGCACTTCGGGGCGATGACCTGCTGCGCCTGTGGCGCCTTCTTCCGTCGCTCCGTCGTCCAGAAGCGTCTCTACGCCTGTCGCCAGCGAGACGCCTGCCACATCCAATTCGCCGGTGCGCCTCCGTCCCTCGAGGCGAGGCTCTTGCAGAGAACGGTCATGGATATCAGAAGATGTGTCGGGCGTGTCGACTCAAGAAATGTCTCTCTGTCGGAATGATGAAAGCTCGTGAGTGACAGAAGGAAGTCGAGTTTCTTCAGTTGTTCAATCTCGAACTTCACAGAAGGAACTAAACAGGCGGCGTCTCGAGGGAAAGACCGTCTCTCCAGGGGAGAAGGTGGTTGTGCCAATTGAGATGATTACCGTCTTAGACGAGTCCCATGACCACCGATCTGAGCATGGAGGAGGACGAGGAGGAAGAACCCTCGACTACTGTCGGCTTGCCCATGTCGGCCTCGACTCTTGTTGAGAAACTCACGGGCAAAGGCAACATCGCCTTCACTGTTGAGGATGAGGTCCGTGAAAGAGAGAGAGACAGAGAGGAGAAGCAGAGTCGCTTCGAGCAATGGACAACACCCATGGACCCGTGTCCAGCAGTGAGCCGTCCTCTGACGGCAGCAGAACTGTTGCCAGCCGGTCCCTCGCAGTCCTCCTCCCTCCTCGACACTCTCGTGCGCGGTATTCAAGAGGCGAACTTTGTTCGAGCAGCCAAGTTGCGTGCTCAGACGGTGCAAGAGGTGAGTGAAGGGTAGAACGAAGACATGCTCAGGAGCCAAACGGCATGAACCTCGGTGACATCAAGGACTTGGCCGGCTTCTCCCTTCAAGTGCTCACGAATCTTCTTCGAACTTCGGGAGTGGCCGAAGGCTTTCCCCAAGAAGAGGTGAGGGGTCTTCCTTGTCTTTTGTGTGAGAGAGATGAAGAAGTCTGAAGCTAAAGTTCAGCAACAGCTCGTCGCCGGGGGTCTCAACGCCGAGTTGTCTCTCCACTTCGGCCTCAACATCGCTCGCCTCGCCAGCCCCGGAGAGCAAGTGCGAGTTTTCTCTCTTCGCGCACAGTCTGGCCAGACTTGTAAGGGCAATAACAAGCAGAGAACAAATTCGAGGTCTTTGATCGCTTATTAGCTAGAAGGAGGAGAGAGGCACGAGAAGGGAGTCTGCAGGTGATGGTCATGATGGACGGCCGTCGCTCGGCCTTCGACGACACCTGCATCCAAGGCTACATGCAACATGCCAATGATCCCGTCTTGAATCGAGCTGCCCAGCGAGTCCTCGACTACCAAGTGAATGTCCTCGGCGGGGCTCTTCGTTCGATGCAGCCGAGTGACGCCGAGATCGCCGCTCTCGTCTACCTCTGCTTCCTCAACAACTGTGAGTCTCTTGAGACTGTGAGGGGCTTCGAAATGTGTCGACTACAATTCTCGAGAAACGAGACTTTCTTTTCTCTCTTCAATAGAAAGAACTTGTGTTGATTACAGCTGGAACCTCTTTACCGATGAGCGTGCAACGTCGAGCTCGCGAGGAGCGAGAGAACATTCTTCGATCTCTCTTCAGGTTCCCCTTCTCTCTACCTTTTCTCTAGTCTACAGACACTACGAGTTGAACGGTATCACGAGGGGCTACCAGAGAATCGGCAATCTCCTCCTTCTTATGAGTCCCGTGCAGGTACCGCCTCCTCCTTGAGAACCACGTTCCCTTTGTAGCAAGTGTCGGAAGAGTGGCTGGAGGTCATTAGAATGACGTCACTTCTCGGTGTGAACATGCTCGCCGACAACTTCCAGCAAGAGATCGGCATCCCCGGTTCCGCAGAACCCTCGACCAGCGCTTTCACTCCCGTCGTCCGCTCCTCCTCCATCATCGGCTCGTCTTCTTCCTCCTCTCCACCACCAGAACCCACAGCTCCTCCTCTATCTTTCATCTAACAAATGCTTCTTACAAACTCGGTTCATTCTCGATCTCAGAGATATTGTTCTCACAATGAAAGTTCTCAATTGAAGACTGGATAAAGGACGAAAGAGAGTAATCCCTCGTCGAGGTGAGAGGGGCGAGTCCCCTTCAACTGGGAATCGTGCGCGCCTTCACGTGTCCTCTTTGGTCTCTCACGTCGTCATAGAGACGTCCGCCTGAGCCCGCCACTTCTCGCTCCAAGAGGGCAAGTGCTCTCTCCTTCTTCTTCTACTTCTCCGTCTCCTCCCTCTCCTTCATGCTTTGAGAGGGAAACGATGGAAGAAGAAGTCTCATCCAAAGAACAAGAGGCTCCTCGACCACCCTGCTCGGTTCTTCTTCCTCTTCTCGTTCATTTCCCCTTCCCCTCTAGATCTGTGGTGTGCAGCTGTCGACGAACAGGAAGCACTTCGGGGCGATGACCTGCTGTGCCTGTGGCGCCTTCTTCCGTCGCTCCGTCGTCCAGAAGCGCGTCTACGCCTGTAGAGGACGGAACAACTGCTCTATCGTCTATTCCGGTATCTCTTCCTCTTGAATAGAAAGAGACCCAAAAGAGGTGAATCGCGGCTACCAGAAGATGTGTCGTTCTTGTCGCTTTCGCAAGTGTTTCGACGCCGGAATGCTCGAATCATGTGAGTCCTCACTCCTTCCTCTAGAGGCCTCACCACGAAAACCACAATGAGAATCGTTACAGTAGTCCAGTCTCGGATGAGTTCGAAGCGTCGCTCAGCGCCTGAAGTGGAGATCGTCGACTTGTGCGTCGACATCAAGCAAGAGGTGCGTCATCATTCATTTCTGTCCCTTTCCTTCTAAAAGACGTGAGAAGGCGCTTCCCACGCAGACCAAGGAATCAACTTTTTCCCCTCGAGAGACTCAACGAGCACTCTCTGCCCTCAGAGAGATCACTCAGTGATCTCGACTAAGAAGGGGGAAGGGCTTCATTCAATGCTTTCTTCTTTAGGTGGAGGACGTCTTCGAGGCGGAAGAAGAGTATCTCAAGGGAGTGGAAGAGAGAAACGTGAACATTCGCACTATCAAGGCGCCTCCTCCGCCGACGATGCACGCTGAAGCTCATGCTCTTGTGACGAAGCTGGCCGGCCTCGACCTCGTCCGCTACTCTCCTCGACACGAGGTCCTTTGCACTTCTCTTTTCCTCGTCGACAGGTGGTTGCCATTGAGGGAAAGGGGAAGTTCTTGGCCGCTTACTCCAGTCGGCAAGAAAATTTGCTCTTTTGCGCTTCGACGAAGTAGCAAGCAATCGGAAGAGAGAGGGTGCTTCGTTGAGATTATCTTGTGTACTTCGACGTGGGATCAAGACTTCGAAGCGGGCTGCACATGCCCTTGTCCCTTTGAGTTGATCCAAAGAACAACTGAATGAAACGTGAAGGGACTCCTAAAGAGAGGGCAAGGAGGTGAGTGCCAAAAAGGGCAATGCTCTTTCACGCACGAATAGCCGCGACTTTTCTCGTCCTTCTTCTGGATTTCGAGCAATCCACCATCATCTTCGCCCTATTGGGTGTCTTGAGAACTTCAACTTCGTCATCTCAAAACTATTCTCAGAGCCTGAAGTTCAAAGAAAATGTGAAAGTTCAGGAGCACTATCGGGTCTGGCTGGGCGAGCGAGTGGATCGGGGTCTCGGCCCACCCGAGCATCTGCCGGGGCCGTCTTCCTCAGAGCCTTCCTTCATCGACTACTTCGTCCATGGTCTTCGAAGGGCGAACCATGTACGTGCGACGCGAGTACACGACTTCCGACGAGAGCAAGTCTTCCAGGTGCTCCTCGCCCCTTGGCTCACCCCTTCCAGGGACAGGAACCTCGACGAATGACTCTCGAGGATGTGGTACAATACGCCGAGTTGACTCCCATTCTGCTGGGAAATCTGCTTCGAAGCTGCCAAGTCATGGAAGGATTCCCCGAGGAAGAAGTTGGAAAAGACAAAGACGAAACTTTTTCTTTGCAGACAACTGCGATCACAAAGTGTGTGAGTGCCGAGGTGACCCTCCACTTCGCCCTCAACACGGCTCGTTTCAACGGAAAAGAAGACCAGGTGGGACTAGCCCTCTTCCTCACGATTCAGACTCTCTGCACTCTGGACGGCTTGAAGACGGGCTGGGACGACGAAAGTCTGCAGGCCTATATCGGTCACGGCAACAGCGAGCCCATCGTTCTCAAGTTGGTTTAACTCCTTTTCAAGATGCAGACTACAGGGCAACCCAGAAGACAATGGAGTACGAAGTGAACACCTTCGCCGCCGCTCTGAGGGATCTGCAGCCAACCGAGGTGGAGCTCGCCGCCATCATCTACCTCGTCTATCTCGGCTATCGTGAATCTTCCCTCTTCCTCATCCTCTTCTTCTTGCAGCTCAGACTGGATCTTTTACCCTTCAGAAGCGTCTCCGAGAAGAACGAGAACGAGTCGTGCGAATGCTTTACAAGTGAGAATAACCTGAAGACGAATGTGTCCCTTTCAGATACTACACTCTCAGTGGCTACACCGACAAAGAAGTTCGTCTGGGGAAGGTGCTCCTTCTGCTCAGTTGTGCCAAGGTGAGTGAGTCTCTTGGAGGAATGGAGAGGAAACAGAAAGTGACGGAGATGTGGCTGGAGGTGATGCGACTCAACAGTCTCGTCGTGCCGAATCGTCTCTCGAAGCGAGATCGCGTCTTGATGGAGCATCTCTGGCCGGGGGCCCTCGACGAGTTGCCTCGTCGATCCTCTTCGCCCCCTCTCTCCGACACATGTTTCCATTTCAGTCTCGATCTTCATCTTGAAACTCTTTAATAACTTTCCAATGAATCCCGATGACCTCCCTACTTGCCACAAATCAAACCCTGTCATGACAACAATAAACGATTCGAAGAGAATGTCAAAGAGAAACTCACACACTTCCACTTCGACGGTGACTTTTGGACTACAGAGCGCCAAACTACAGACTACGACGGCCGAGATTTTCTCATCTCGATCGAATTCGGTTTTTGTTTTCTTGTTTTCTGCGCTCTCGTTTCATGTCTTTTTGGTCTTGTTTAATGCTAAATTTCCACGTTTTAGTTGATAAAGAGGCGCTCCTTACGAGGAGTATTACTACATCAAACTGGTGAGCGTTTTTAGACTCTTTTTGATTGTATTTCACGAATCTTTCTTTGCTAATTTCTCTTTTAGTCGGCGATCTTCAACTTCCAAAGTCTGATCAGCGTTATCTTGCTGCTGATCTGTACCTGCACGTATATACGGGCATTTGCTCCGAAGATCATCGACAAGAATAAAGAAGGGTAGATTTGTTTTTGCCTTCACATTTTATTTGTTTTTGCAGCTTGCTTGGGATATTCTGGAAGCTGGCGCGGATCGGCGAGCGCTTGAGCCCTTGGGTCGGTGCTGCCTGTGTTGGGATGGCTGTCGTTGTTCTCTTCTTCTAAGTAAAGGTAGGCACGCGTCTTTTGTTGTGAGATATTTCCAACTTAGCTCGGTCACAGTTTGGGCCTGTTCTGAGATGTGCCTTTCTTGTCGTCGTCAACGTGTGTTAAAGTGAACGCAGGGATCTATTGAGGTGATTTCTTTTGTATTTGAGTACTCCTTTGTAGGCTCCCAACTGGTCCGAAAGTAAACACTCTGGATCATCTTCAGCTATGCATATCCTCATCACGCATGTGAACTTCGATGTTGTTTTCCTATTCTTTTCGGTGTTATAATACATTGTTTTATGGTTGTCAGGCGGTGTTGTATTGGCGGTGTGGGTTTATTTAATAAAGTATGAAGGATTTGTCTGCATAAGATGTTACAACTCCACGTACTCGTTGGAAGCGAAATGCGAACCATGCTTCGCCTATCTGGAAGGCTTTGAAAGCACTTTACCTTCGTTCAAGATTTTACGTCGTCTAATGTTGTTCATTGTTTCCAGAAATGGATATTTCTGATGGTCCGTCTACCAGCGATGGTGGGCGTGTCGACCAGGAGAACTACGAAGTCAGTAAGCGCGTACCGGCGCGTCCTTCTCGAAAGGCAAACCACTTCTATATTACTAGGTTTCTATTATTCTTTCAATCATTTGTTCAGGAACTCCAATGATCATTCACAACGACGCAGGATCCGGAAGCTATTAGACGAGAAGTACGATGAAGTCTGCTTTCCTACCATGGCAATCCCACGTTCAGGTTGTCGTCCACGGGTTGGGTCACGCCGTTGGTCGCGCTTTCCGCGTGGCATTCGGCGTTCAGAAGCAGATGGCCGGATCGATCAAGGTTTATCTCTTTTCGACAGAATTATGCTTTGTGTAGGCTCATGTTCGCACTTCAACGGTGGATGTGGTGGATGACATCGTTCCGCTCGACGATGCGGGTGAACAGCGGTCGCGAACTCGTTCTCTATCGGCGGTGCACATTCTCCTAAAGCGTGTTTAACTGTTGATTGTTTTCGTTGTTATCCTCCATTGTTTTGTTGGTCTGAATGTTTAGTTCAGATAAATTTATAAAACCATATTATTTGTTTTAATTGTGGTTTGAATCCATGAGAAATACTTCACATTGTCGTTGAACTTATCCGCTTTTAGTGAGAGTATGCTTTCAGTGAAGGGGGCTTTTCGAGCTTTTTGCTCGAGCGCGTCGAAAGCGGCCCGGGTCGCTGTCGTGGGCAGCGGCCCCGCAGGCACGTTGTTTTGCTTCTTTAG
>JAQIXL010002160.1:0-14068 GCA_034700245.1 Poikilolaimus oxycercus | reverse complement strand
CTCCTCACGCGACGAGATATACGGTCGTCTTGAGCCGGCTCTCGGGCTTGCTCACCACAATCGCCGAAGGTCGCGTGGCAGCGGGCGAAGAGGAGCAACGGTACCGAGAAAAAGCCATGTTTTGGCAAAACAACACGAATTGTCATCTTTTAGCAGTTCCGACAAGTCAGCTTTGCCAATGTCCTCGAGGTCTTACGAATTGATATCGAGTTGAAGGCCACGTTTTTTCGAGAGGTTTTCTCAGTCTGCAGGAAGTTGGAAGAAAGCGAATTGGTAACGGGAACTTCATAATGAAAACTGAACTTTACAGTTGATACTACAGCAAGAAAGCTTTTTAACGGTTATGGCACTAGAGGCGTCGTTTCTAACTTCACAATCCTATCAAGATGAAGAAGTGATTTTGCCGTGCTACCACTCCGTCGACCTGAGAAATATTGAAACATTTGAGAAAGGACGAGAAGGACAAGATACGAAATCGGCTAACGATTGGTTCAGGTGGACTTGTTTAGGACGATCTAATTGTAAGCAGTGCAATGTTCAGCTACATGGCCATGATTCATCCTCGCTTCATGCAGACTCTTGTCAAGCCTCTTCGTGATCTTCAAGTGGATCAAACGGAAATGCTTGCTCTGTGTGCACTCACCTTCTGGTCTTCAGGTTTGTTTATCGTCTTCTTCTCTTCAAGCAAACATTTACCCCCTCTTCCGACTTTTCATTGCGCTTAAATCAAAATTCAATCTTGACAGTCTCTCGAAAGCACGGCAATAGACAGCAGAGTATTTGCAGCTTCACTCTTTGAAATTTGTTGTTGCTAATTGTCCGATTTGCGAATTTTCGACTGCTGTATGACGGGGAAGACGATACTCATTTTTAGAGTCCCAAAGACGACTAATAAGATCTCTCCAGTGAGCATGCATTGTGGTTTATGATGGGCAACTGAATGGATCAGCAGTTGAGGATGGCACGTTCAAGGATGCTTGTTGTGATCGACGTCCAACTGCCTTCAGTACAATCTTTGGTTTCTCTTTGTTCAAACTCGCAGGCTGCATCTAATATTGTAGTCTACAACTGGCCGGTGAAAGCCTCTAAAGAACGTTTCTTCTTCTATTATTGAGCCAGAGAGCCTGATTATTCAGCAACAGGTCCAGGCAAACTGCTCATTCAATTCAGCGGGCAACTTTGAGCAAGCAAGTCGGATTTTGTAGCAAAGATTTAAAAAAAATCAAGATTAACAAGCGTCGTTGAAATTGCCGCTTCCATCGCAAACCAAATGCAAGGTTCTCAAATCCTAGGACTTTCAATTGCGTGCAAGCGTCATTCCGCAGAGCCTAATTATCGTACAGCCCCCTTTTGACTTTCTTAACTGTTTTTAACTGACTTTCTTAATTGAAGTAAGCCGTTTAGGTATAACTGGTATCAGCGCTCAGACCGACGACTTGGCCGACCGAACGCGCGACCGCATCTTGAAGGAGTTGGTCATTCACTGTCGTTGGATGAGACCAGACGAGGACGAAAGTCTCCGAGTGGCACAACTAAACCTTCTCATCCCCGTCCTCGAGGTTTGTCTGAGTAGAAACTCGTGAGTATACGTGTTTTGTTTTGACAGAACTTCTGTAAGAACCTCCGAAGCATCTTGACCGTGAGCAAAATCCAAGGGCTCAACGACATCGACACTGAGACCTTCAGAATGCTGGTCGGAGGAGAATTCTGATGGCGGACTAAAGATGCCTCACGCGAGAAAATCTTCTTTTCTCGTGAGTGTGTTTGGTTGCTCGTAATGATTCGTGTTCAATAGTCATCGCTAGTTTCTTAGAAGCAGAGATTTTTAGTGGAAAAGAAAGAATAAATGCCAGGCTCCTTATATTTTCGAAGTGAAAACGCAAATGAAATGAAGATTAAGATGAATGAAGTCTACGGTATCCTCATTGAGCTAATGAGATTGCAGAGCTTGTCAATGCCTGTAGGTTGATCAGTGGTTCTCTAACAATAAGGCTAAAAATGCCCTGCAAGATCGGCGGAAGTAAAGGCTCGCAGAGTGTCTTCTGGTAGCGACTTTCCAGGAATCGTTCCAAGCCGAAGCTTATCGGCGGTTGACGAGAAGGAAGATGCTGAAAAAGCGGAAGAGCGCAACGGGAAGCTGCTGGAAAGCCGTGCCCCTGATCTGCCCGATTATCCGTCTGGAAGTCGGGGGCACGGTGCTACGCTTGGCCAAGAATGTCTCCAGGAGACTTTCTGTTCTTTCAGCTTTGAACATTTACAAAATTGGAAAAAAAAAACGTGCGGCTGGAATTGTCATCAGTAGACGGATTTTCAGACTTCGCAGAGGGAAAGCAGTTTTCTTCTTCTTGGAGTTTTTGCTGCCAGACCAGTGAATGCTTTGAGTTCTTCTTCTTCTTCTTCTTCTTCTTCTTAATCGGATGATCATATACCGTATGCGATTGCTTGAGTGAAATTATAAGAGAAACCTCTGATCTGGTCGAGGTCGCCAGAGATCGGATAATCGAGGGAGACTGAGGGTCTCCCGATGAGGACTGGAGCCAACGCCTCGCAATGCAAAACCTTCTTATCGCCATCTTCTTCGAGGTACTGGTGGGGTCGGGCTGCCGATGGAGGCGCAAAGCTGTTTTGCCGTACCACTAAACCTTCGACGTCTATGAGCTAATTTCGGATGCACACTCAGGGCACAGCGTTCTGTGCTTCAAAGCTCCAACTGAATTTTTATTCAAAGCAAGCACAAGTTGTGGAAAAAGTGAAAAGGGGCATCAAGAGACATACAGAAAGAACTTGAAGACGAGGATTAGGCAGACCAAATAGAAACCGTAACAACACAATCACTTCCATCAGTCTCATCCACGTCAACTTGAAAGAAGCGCCCGTTTCGGGAATGAATTACTCTTTGACCGTTGAGGCTAGGAGAAATACGAAATTCGTTCTTTACAAAATCCGTAATTTCATCGATGTTCCTGCTGACGATAACACTCAAGAGTTTGAAGTTCTCGTTTGAAAGGGCAGCTTTGAACCACTTATCGATCAAGTCCAAAGTGAACCCGCGTCCCTTGGTCGCTTCAAGACTTCTAGGAAGACAATCCCAAGGCAATTCCTCTTCAAGCAATGTGAAAGCATTGTAAATGGAAACATCTTTCAAACTTAGCTGCAATAGTTCCTGAACAAAGGAGCTAGAAATCGGCTCATTGGAATGGTCTCGTTTGATGTCTTGAAACATAATCTCTTGTACGCCGAGCTTCTGAATCAGATCCAAAGCTTCTTCCTCATAACCGTGATCATATTGTCGTAGGAATAAATGCCGAATCTTATAGCGACAAAGGGTTTCCGCAATTGAGGAATATTTAGCGGCGGGAACTCTAGCCAAATGAACATAAGTGAAGCCAGCATACTTCATTGATTCAATCAACGAACAAACTGTTTCCGTTGCGTCATCGAAGCCATGAATGCTGAGAGTCTGCGGCTGGTCCATCCACTTCATCATTCGAAGCTCGGCCAGCTGGCAGACTTTGAAATACTTGAAATACAGCCAGTAGGGAAGAAAACGATGTTTGAGACTCTTTTGAGCGAGATCGAAAGTGTAGACCGGTCCGCCTTTCCGATCTCCACAGAGAGTGATCTCCTCACTAACAGTCGGAGAGTTGAAAGTGATCTGGATTTCGAGGGGAAGGGCAAGGATTGTCGTGTTGGACAAGAGAAAATCTCTCAATCGACGACAAACAGCTTCAGATCGAATAGCGTCGATCCAGTCGACATAGCCGAAAATTTGAATTAGCAAATCATTGGAGAGATCGAGCAACGAGGTCGTCGAACCCGGCATTACAGCAAAGGGAGCAATAGGAGCAAGAGGAGAGGGAGGAAAGACAAGGCGTTGGGCCTTAGGGGCCGCGGCCGGCGCTGCTTCTTCTTCTTCCACCATCGATTTCGACATCGACAACGCACAAACACAGCAAGAAAACTGAACGAGTCATATGGCATCGGGGCCCCGCTTTTCCTGCCTTTTAGTCATCATGCCTGGAAAGCTTCAACGAAGGGAATGGAAAGGCTGCAAGGTTTCCAAGTTTTACCACACAAATGAAACTGGTAGACCGGTTTTATTGGGAGCACCAAAACATCTGAGGCACCTCAATGCAGATTGAACAAAAGTAATTATTGAACAACTAAGTGAGGCGACTCTATGACTTGGCACCAATCCTCAGCTTAGCGTCGACGCTCGTGGATGCGAGGCCTGGAAAGCCGCTCTCCGGCCAGAGAGCGAGCTCGAAGATGGAGGAGTCGTTGCCGCGGAAACGTGGAATCCGAAAATACACCAACGGGTC
This sequence comes from Poikilolaimus oxycercus, assembly GCA_034700245.1. NCBI lineage: Eukaryota > Metazoa > Nematoda > Chromadorea > Rhabditida > Rhabditidae > Poikilolaimus > Poikilolaimus oxycercus. The sequence goes on along the minus strand of JAQIXL010002160.1, from coordinate 9,746 downwards.
GGCGTAGTCGATCTTTGCAAATGGCATCATTGAGATGAGAGCGGGTGTGACATCGGTTATCCTTTCAGAGAGAACAAATCGAAGAGATCTTTCCTTTTCGTCCTCCAAAGTGGCGTTGATCCAGCTCATCAAGTGGGAAGTCTTGAAGCCCGAACAAGAAATTGCAATGAGACTCTTTGGCAGACGTTCCGGTATCCGATGCTCTTCAAGATGACATTTGGATAAGATTTGCAGTAATTCCAAATTGTTGGTGAAGAGATGATCAAGGAATAGTTGAGATGCCGTTTCAGGTCCGACAAGAACGAGCTCTTCAGGTTTCAATGTTCCGAAAGTTGCAACAAAAGTCGGCTCATATGTGCCGAGGCCTCCCTCGTCCGTGAAGATGCTCAATCTCTTGATGTTTCGCTTCTTGACCGCAGCCAAAATCGTCGCATAATATGTCATTGGAATGAAGAACAACTTCAATTCGTCTAGATCTGCGTGCTTCAAAATGAGCGCCAAAACTTCGAGAAGTTTATCGTCGATGCCTTTATTGGCATAGAAAACGGAGCCATCATCTTCGACGTGAGAATCGCGGTTTGTGCGACATAAACATAGCGCTCGGAGGCGTCGCGTAAACAGCGCGTATCGATCGTCCTCGTAAATTGTGAGCTCTTTGGACCAGCCATCTTCTCCTTCAGGCAATGAAATACGAATTTCGAAGGATTGAGTGGTCACGGTAACGTCGGAACCGCCTCGCCATTGCTTCTTTTGATTGACGCTTATATGGACTCGAAGTCGAGCCGTGAGTTTGGGGCGATTTTCGGCGACTGCAGCTCGAAGCCGTCTTGAGACGCGTTCAATTCGAAGAACATCACGAATGGAGAGGAGAAACAATATTCGAAGAAGAATTTCTGAAGGCAATTCGTGAAGCGAGGCAGGCATGGCAAGAAGAAGAAGAAGAAGCAGAAGAAGAAAACAGCACGACGAAGCGGGAAGCGCTGAGTCACCCTGCAAGGCCTTGGGACGACGAAGAGAAGGAAGGAATCTGTGAATCAGGCCTCCCTTTTGACATGAGCGGGGAAAACGCCTTTCGCTGACTGTTTGCTGATGTGACCTGGCGAGGAGAAAATGGGAACAGAAGAAAGTTAGATTTATCAGTAATTGCTCGTGCGATTTGAAAGATTTGAAGATTCGCACAGTCGTCTGGTTTCAGGCAAAGTGAACCGACGCTTTTTGATAGAGTTCCAGCCACCTCTACGAAGAACTTTATTCACTGCGATCTCTTGGATCATTCAGAGTAGAAAACCAAGCCGACGTCGAGAAGCAGTGAGGTCCGTTGTTACACCGAGGTCTTTTGATGCAATCTCCACATAGAGGGGCTTTTTACTGTTTGGCATTGAAATCTCAAAGCTGGCTCTGTTGATGCCATGACTGCCGTGGATAAACTTCCTCAGATAACCTCGCACATCCTCAAAACTTTCATGCAATTTGATACGCAAGTGGTGGAAATCTTCGTCCTGAACGGCTGCCTGCATCCAATGCGAAAGGAACGGCAAATGAAAGCCGACGCCTCCAATTGTGTCGAGTCGTTGAAGTTGGAGAAAGTTTTGGAAGCGCTCCTCTTCGACATCAAAGGCAGGATTGTATATAGTCAGCTCTTTGAGCGGACACTCCAAGAGATGCTTGATGAATTGGCTTGAAAGGCTGACTGGAGAAGCAGTGATTAGACTGAAGCGTTGAATGTCAAGAAGAGTCAAGATTTCGATAACCTCATTTTCAAAGACTCTCTCCTTGATCTCAAGATACAGCGACTTCAATCTGCCAACAAGATTGCGATCAACAGCTTGAAAAATTGAGCGAAAGAATTTGACAGGAACATCCTTCAACGATATTTCGCGAAAAACGATGTACTTCCTCAAGATGGCCACCAATACGGCTCGGATAGTTTCGTCCAAGTTCGACTTGCTGTAAACAATGATCTTTCCGCAATTCCCTTTTGAAGCGGCAATGCCATCGAGGAAGAAATGTTCCTTTCCTTCGGCTAGTGTGCATTTCGCATTTGCGGACAGCCATTTGAGCGGATTTTTGACGACCGAAAAGGCAAGTTGGCAAGCCCTTGGATTAGATGAAATGAAGATGTGGGCCTTGTTGGCATTAGGCATCGATATGATGATGCGCACTGGAAACTTTATGCGCGAAGAGTTTCTCAATATTGCTGTCCGCCAGCATCGACAAACACGTTCCGCGCGAATAACGCTGATCCATTTCACAAAAGTGAAGATTTTGATCAGCAAAGCCTCGGGAAGATCGAAAATATTCGCTTGAAACGCGTTGTCAGAGACGACGACAGCAGACATTGCTCTCAAGTCATGCGAGGTGGTGAACAGTGGCTAAGGCATTGTGGCGTATGAATCAATGTGTGAAAATTCTTTTCCAACCTGGAGAGGGAATACATACAAAAGCAAAAACTTTATTCAGCAAGCTAGGTGAAGGTCATTCTAAGGGTAGGTTATCGTTGAGAAACCTCAACTTCAGTGATTCCACGCTCTTTTGACGAGATCTGTACACAGAGAAATAGTTTGCTTGGCAGTAAAATGTCGTAAATCGATGTGTTCTTGCCATGAATACCCACAAGAAATTTCCTCATGTAACCTCTGATTTCGTCGATGTTTCCATCCAACTTGATTCGCAGCAAATCGAACTTGTTGTCCTTAACCGCAGCCCCCATCCATTTGGAGAAGAAGGACAAACGAAAGCCCACTCCTTCAGGAGCATAGAGTCGTCGAGGCAACGAATTTTGCCATTGATATTCCTCGATGTCAAACCTGGCATTTGTGATCTTGAGCTCGATAAATGGGTACTCGAAGAGTCGAGCGGCAAAGTAATTCGAGAGTCTGAGAGGTTGAGCTGTTGTGAGCATGAAGTTTTGGACGTTGAGACGGTCCAATAGGTCGATGACGTCATTCTCAAAGCGCTTCTCCTGTGTTACAAGTGCTAAGGTCTTGAGCCTGTCAACCGGATTGTACTCGAGAGCTTGTAAAACCGAGGCGTAGAAGCTTCGCGGCACACTGTCCAAGGTCAATTCGGAGAAAACGACGAATTTTTTCAAGATGGCAGAAGTGACTGACATAATAGCTTCTTTCAAGTTGGATCGAGCAAAGACGACAATGACACCGCCGTTCTCTCTTGAGGCTGGAAGTCCGCCAATGAAGAAGTACTCTTTTCCCTCAGAAAATGAGCATCTCACTTTTGCTGCCAGCCACTCGAGAGAATTCTGAACGATTGTGAAATACTTCACTGGTGGGAAGATCCTGGCATCGGTTTCGAGAAGAATTTGCGCTTCGTCATTCTTGCATGTAGTCATTGAGAGGCTGAGGCTCATTGGATATTCGATACTGGAGAAGTTCTTGAATAAAATGGTTCTCAATCCGCGGCAAACACTCTCCAAATGGATGACATCGATCCACGTGAGATAGCTGATGATTTGAACAAGTAAAATCTCGGGCAAATCGAAAAGATTCGGATGGAACTCGATGTAGGAGACGACGACGGCAGACATTTCGCTTCCAATCGGAGGCGGTGAGTAATCTGCCAAGGCGCCGCGGCTGATGAGTCAGATCAGGAAAATTCTTTCACAACTTAGAAATGTTAGGGACTTTTGAAGAGTCGGAAGGCGACGATGGAATCGAAGTAACTTGTAACGGTTATCGATTTTATTTCGTGCTGCATACAAAATACTCTTCGCAAAAGAACAGAAGATCAATTAACACAGAGCGTCAGCAGCGTCGTACGTGCATTTGTTGGAGAATTAAAGCTGTCAGGCGAGCTGTTCTCTGTCGATGACGACTGTTCAGCTCTCGATGGTCTCGTTTCGTCTCGTAAAGTGTAGATCTACCAAAGAAGTATTATTTTTTGACCAAATACTTTCATACCCGTTCATTGTCTACGTCCTTCCATTCGAAGATGCAGTACCTTACGAAGACGTCCCCTTCGTAGTCAAGCCAATTGCAAAGCATATCATGTGGACAGTATTCGATTGCAACATTCGCACTATAAAGCTGCTGCTCGAAATGATTCCTAGCGATTGCTAATTGTAAGTTTTTTACAGAATAGTATTCAGGATGTTGGAGAATACGATTACGAATCAAAATATTCTGAACTTGTAGCTTGTCGAGCATTTCCAAAATAAGTGGGTCAAATATTTTTACCATTTGCTTGTCATTAATTATTAGATGCGCAATTGCTTGGCCATCCAGTTCGTCAACGCGGACTTTGTGAAGAAAAGGGAACATGCTGCACAGGTGCAGCTTTTGAAACGAGCACCAAGTTGTTCCTACCGAGAGAAGTTCGCGAAGCATGCTCTCCAAACTCTCTGCAGAATAAATGAATTAAGTGCCTTGCAAATCCTCAAAAATCGCACTTTGCCCAATAAATCCGCTAGTGCTGATCTTTGCTATTACACTCAAATTGTCCAGTTTTCTCGGAATCAAGACCACATTACGGTGAAAGCTTGATTGGAGTGAATAGATCTGCAGTTGAAGAGACTCGCAGACTTCGAACTGCCCGCTTCCAGCGTAGTCCAAATTGGGTCCTTTGTAAACAATTTGCAAAGAACAAGGCATTCCTTGGTTGTGAGAATTAGCCGTATGAATAGCAGCGTGTCGGAAAGTTTGGCAGAGTCGCCTCAAGCGAGGCAAGTCGTGATGGGTGAGAAATGCGAATATTTGAAAAAGTACTTCGAACGACAGATCTGTGATTGATGCCATGGTGACAGCGAACGATGGGCTAACACTTCACTAGCAAGTTTGTCAACGAAGACTACGTTGAAAAAGATTCAAAGAAAGCGCTAGTAGTCATGCATTTCACGGTTGCGAAAGCGAGTTGAAATAGGTAGATGATTCAACCATCCAACGTGGCCAGCTCTAAATGATGTGCCTTTTTGACGGAGAAGGTGGAATGACGTCTGAATGTTCGAAACGACGTTATTTTATGCAATTTATCGCAAACATTCTAGTGGTCTTGATTAACAAATAATTGCAGTGAGATCGATCCTTTGAATGAACGAGGTTTCCGCCTCACAAAGTACCCTTCATGCTCAGATAACTCAGAGAGCGACGACGATTCCGCACGCAAGGTGTAGCACTGAGAATTGAGTGTTTTCAATTTTCAACTGTTGCTAACCTTTTTGCTATCCAATTCGCTCCATTCGAAAAAGCAAGCCAGCGAGTCCCACTGCTTTTCGGTTGAAATAATTTTTTTAAAGCTACATATTGTGCTGCCAATATTTAAGTTGGAGTTGAATAAAATATTCGGGCAAGGCAAGCTTTTTTTCCTTTGGAATTTCATCTTCATTATGTGGTTAAAGACGAAAAGATTTTGCACTTGAAGCTTATCAAGCATTTCCAAAAAGACAGAGTCGAATAAGTTCACTATAAGCTCCGTCTCAATTTTTAGCAACTCTATTGAGTGACCATCCAGTTCGTCGATGAAAACTTTGTAGAGAGAGGTTGGAACATCTTTGAGGTACAACTTTTTGAAGGAACACCAAGTTGTTCCTGCTGACAAAACATCACGAAAAATCTCTTCGATACTCTCCGCGGAATAAATATACAACATGCCTTGAGAGTCTTCAAATATGGCGTGACGTCCGATGAAGCCGTTGTTGCTGATGTTTGCAATACTGCTCAAACCGTTCATTTTCCTTTTAGCAATGCTCATTCTTCGATGAAAGGTTGTTTTGGCTGAATACACCCGTAGTTCAAGAGAGTTGCCGACATCGATGCATCCATTTGAGCAATACGAATTTGACGTTGTGCCTGTCACATGCAGAACGCAAGGATTCTCTTGGTCTTTTGTCCATTGAATTGCAAGAGCACGGAAATATCGCGAGAGGGACCTCACGCGAAAAAACATCCGATAAACCAAGGAATGCAAAGATTTCGGAGAGAAGTTCTAGAGACAAATCGGCGATGGACGTCATGTCGGCATCGACTGCAACGAGAAATGAACAAAGCGTGACGATGGAAAGCGGGCAGTCAGGCTTCACGCTTGTGAAAGCGTGTTTGTGCCGATGAATCACTTCAACAATTCAAGCTCCTTCCATCTAGTTTGGCCATGCCGCGATGAAATGAAATTGCTTTCACAATAGAAAGCACGATGAATAGAAGGGCACGATGTGAGAAACCCTTCATGAAATTTCGTAGACACGCATCGCATAAACTATGACGAGCACTAGAGCACCATAGTTTTTGAGAGGCGGATGGTGGCACTGTTTAGACAAAAAATTGTCTGCATATACGGCACTTGATACGCTTCGTGAGTCTATTCCTGAAGCATTTCGCGCACAGCCACTGCCAGGGAAGGTCAATGTTGTTGTCTGCTTTCATCACACTCTTTGTCATTTCCACTGTCCAAGGCGCTTGTCAACCTGGTTGGACTTGCTCCAATATTACGAATTCCTGTTACAAGGTGAATTTGTGCAAATCCGTGTTCATGGCTAGATTTCAGTTCTTTTCGGAGGAACTGATTTTTGAGCGCGCAACAAAATGGTGCCTCGACCATAGGGTTGGGATCGGGTTCGATAAAGTCGGGTTTTTCGGGTTCGGGTTTTTTCGGGTTTTCGAAAAGTCGGGTTTTTCGGGTTCGGGTTTTTTTCGGGTTTTTGGAAAATCGGGCTTTTCGGGTCTCGGGTTTTCGGGTTTTGAAAAAGTCGGGTTTTCGGGTTTATTACCGAACTGGCTTCAAATTTCGTCTCAATTTTCTGAAGAAACACTACATATGGATTCAGAAATCACTGGGACTCCACAAGAGCATCCAGAATTAGCCATTGAACTTGAATTGGGCAAAATTCTATTGAACAAAAGCGTCACGGCGAACGTGGCATGATGAGATGTCAGTGTTCCACTATTGAGAGGTCCACTGGCGGACCGCATCGAGTCCCCTTGGGGCCTTCTCACACTCTCTGTTCCTCTTCATCAATTGAAGAGACTGCAGGACTACAAGACTGTAAGAGACAAGAACCGCCCTTGCAGAGGAATTGAAAAGGATCCTAGCAATAACCAGAAAAGCGAGATAACCTGACAGGAGCTAGAATGTGGCGCTTTGACTCTGAGTGAGAGCCTAACCGATTCCACGATCAACAGCGGGACCGTGGAACTTGGAAACATCAGTCAATGGCCCAAGCTTTTCGCGGCATTTACCTTCATTGAGACAACAAATCGGGTTTTCGGTTTTCAACCTCTCGGGTTTTTCGGGTTCGGGTTTTTTCGGGTTTTCGAAAAGTCGGGTTTTTCGGGTTCGGGTTTTTTCGGGTTTCAAAAAAGTCGGGTTTTTTCGGGTTTTTCGGGTTTTCGGGTAACCCGATCCCAACCCTATTACATATACACTTGCACAACAGAAGTGATTGCATTGATTGAAAGTTCTTCAGAGTTGTACAGTTGTGAGACAGGGTGTGAGTGAGAGCTTTTGCAGATGTCTCGTCAGTAGAACCAATGAGTGATAACGTGACGCCGTCTCAAGATAATCCGTGACCGACGCCGTCTCGCCCTTCTCCTTGGTGCCGATCTTGTGACTGTGACGTGGACGAAGTGGCCAGGGGTTTGATGTTTATTCGCAATGAGGCATCTTGAATGTTCAATCTTCAGTATGCTGAACGGAAGTCATGCATGAGCCTGTGAATAAGTACAAAGCGCATCAGATACCGGTAGATGATGTAGTAAAACAGCTCTTTCTCAAGGAAGTTTTCATCGGCAAAGCTGTGAGTCAAGAAGTCTCATGAGATGCGGAAAATAAAGAGGAAAGAGTGTATGATGCTGTTAACGAGACTACATAAAGATGACATAAATGAGTGAGAACGAACTGGATTTTCTTATGAACGCATGTTGTGCTCTGATTCGATGACCAGAAAAAAGAAGAAGACTGACGAAGGTGGAGGAAAACACTCGTTATTTAATGTTAGATTTCATAAAGGGTCTTCTACAGCACTTCTCAAGCCCCTCTATTCAAGTGGAGTAAAAGGAAGAGAAGTTGGCGCGGTGCCAGCAAAGGGCGCGGCAAAAATGTTCTTTCATCGCCCGCGAGGCGATTTGAATTGGGTGCCGAAGTGTTTGTTAAGTGAGAGGGGGAAAGGGGGTCACGGAGACCATTTCGGCTTCTGTCACTACTTCCTGCTTATTGACAAGAGGATGCAGTCCTTGTTAAGCAACGTAACGATTCGACGACTGCCGCGAAAAGGTTTGTCAGTTTCAGCGTTTGATTTTTTTGTTGCTTTATTTAGTATTTTTCCAGGCTCTATTTAGTATTTTTCTTCTTCTTTGCGACTCAAACCGTGAAGAAGCAATCCAGGACGTCTAACAATAAGTCAGTAGTGTAACACGTTTTCTTAAGGCGATAACCCGGGAGCCTTGACAACGACTCCTACGAGAAGTACCGCCTCAACGAGCCGACTGATGGCTTCGAAGAAAGAGACGCCTCCGTCGAAACTCCTCAACAATCCAATCAGAAAGGTTGCTCTTCTGAATTGAGAAAAGGAATAAAGAATTTCAGGCAACTCCAGCGACTCAACGATTTCGCACGACGACCATGGCCAGTGACAAAGAGAGGATCCGAGACTTGGAAAGACAGTTGAGGAAGAGGAAGCTCGAAGTGGAAGTCAAAGAGACTCAAGTAAGGAAAACCCGACGAAGATATGTTTCAGATCAATCAACTGGAGACTGAGTTGAAGGAGTTGACAGTGGGAGCAGCAAGAACGGAAGAGTTGCATGCCACAATCGCCGAGCTGAATGAGGTTTGGCAAGCTTTTGAAACTCATTCTGAACAGGTTCGAAGACATCTAGAAGCAGCCGAAGCCACGGCATCAGCGGCCAGGAGGAAAACGATGGAGCTTCAGAAGGAGAACCAAAAACTTCAAGAGAAGAAAGAAGATGAAGACGTGAGTTTCGAATAAGTGCTGAAAGACCACAAGAAATTTCAGGCTAATACGATTCGCTTGAGAAAGAACGTCTTCGGAGATCGAACTAACACAGGTAAGAAACTGTAAGCCAAAGCGGCAAACCACCTAATGTCGTCTAGTCAGCCTTGCAGCCTAATGCATCATTTTGAAACTCAATTGAGTTAAATTAATTTATTTTACAGAGAGGCAGTTTCCACCGGCCCATCAAAGTGCAGAACTCCAGCGTCTTCAAGCGGAAAACGAGAAACTTACAGCAAAACTCAAAGAAGCCAGTTTAGAGAATGAGTCGCTCAAAGTGAGTAGACAGCTTGAAAAAGCCAATAGGAACCTTTCAGAAGCACTGCTCCGATCGTGAGGAGCTCCTCTCGGACATGTTGATCGCCGTTCGAGTGGCTCAACGAATGCGAGACGAGGCCGAAGAAGAGCTTCGAGCTTGGGCCGGCGCCCGGGACACCATCGACGAGAGTGAAGACGACGCGGCGGTGAGTGGAAGTTAACTGACAAGGTTGTGAGTTTCACGGCAAATGAGGTTGTGAGTTTCACGCTCCTTTTTTTGTGAGACAAATTTGGTCATTTGCTAATGGGAGAGGTATTCCAGGGATCAAAATTAGGCAAGGTGATACAGTTTTAGGCGTGGCGAGAGCTGATTCGGATCGAGGCAGCAGCACAAGGCAAACATGCTGCTTGCATCTCACGGCACGCTGCACTTCTTGGATGGGCGAAGAGGACTCTCCATTAGAAGACCAAGGATGTGGTGGTGAGTCAGGCGAGAGATGAACAACATTACAACTTGCACTGCTTGTTTTATTGAGTC
>JAQIXL010002159.1:0-14069 GCA_034700245.1 Poikilolaimus oxycercus | reverse complement strand
CACGTCCTTTTCTCTCATCTGCACCAAAGGAAACTTCCCCCTTTTCTCGCCCTTTGGGCCTCTATCGAGATAGAAATCAAGCAGAGCTTTGGAATGGTATCGCTTTTCTAAAGGACATCAGGAAAACGAGAGCGACAAACGCGTTACCGCACGCGTCGAGCAGCCGCCTTGTTTTTCGCGCCTTTCGATGCGTTGAGCAACGCGTGCGCTGTACGCGCCGCAGGCACTTTTCCTCTGCAATCTCTATCGCCCCGCGCCACCTGAAAGCAGCGATTTTTTTTGTTTCCATTGTTCATTACTGATTTTGATGTATATTTAGTAGCCGAAGTGATTTTTAGGAATTTCATACATCAAGACCATCATTGAAGCCGCGTAGATCGGCCGACGTCGCAATGCAACAACACAGAAAAATATCGATCTGCTGGCTGAAAAGTTCGTTTTCTTCTCAATCGACGGTGTCTTATTGAATTCAAGAATTTTCAAAGATTCGGTCAGAATATATGCTCGATCATAGCGATCCTCGGCATCTCCAAGGGGCTTAACACATTGGGGGTCTATGGAATTCTGTGAGTAACTTTCAGACCTGAGACTTGAAGACTTGAAGAAAATATCCCATCTTTGTTATGCTTCAGAGTGACGACAAGTATCCGGTTTTCAAACAAATGCTGAAGTTGTAAGGACGAAAATCAAACGAGTAAGAAGTTTTCAGTAAAACCGTAATGACATGTTCCAGTTCGGAGACAGTCAGCTAAAACTTTCGCGGGCTTCCAATGTTCATTTTTTGTTTATCGCAGTGGTTCACAAGAAATCACATCGCTTCATCCCAGCCATCTATTGAACGAAATGAACAGGTGAATCATTATCTCAAGGAAAAGTCTCCTAGGGAGCGGTTGCGGAATTTAACACGACATAAACACATAGTGAATGATGTGAGCCTGCTGAAACAATTGCATTATCGAAGCGGTCCTTCGATGGTTCGTTAGGAACTCGTATTGAAACATTATGTTCAGACCACCAAGGCAATCAACGGCCCATAATCTTGGATGATCAAAGAAAAGAATTATGAACTCATGAATTGTGCGGCAAGAAGACGAAAATCTATCGATCGTCTTCTGGATATTTTTACCGAACAAACCGATTACACCTAGCAACTGTTAGTGACTATTTTTGCCGTTCTTAACCCTTTTTTATTCTATCCAGTGCGATCAGACATCTTCTATTCCCAAGGCCGCGAAACGGCGTTAATTTTTAATGGAGGAATCGTTAAGCACGGATTCACCAGGTTTTTCCACAAATTCTTTTGCTAAACAACTTTAGCAGCAATCCCCCTGCCGATAAAACTCACGTGAAAGGCAAAGGACAGAAGATATTGTGATTGGGAAAAAAGGAGTCATTGCGCAAACCACGAAAATCGCTCGCTTTTGACTGGCATCTGTGAATGAAACGTTGTTTGCTGTTGGACTTTAAATTTTGTGATAAAGCGGTTGTTGTCAACCGATTCGTTCGCCATTGCAGTATTCGTGTTAACTGATGAAGCTTGTAACAGGCGTTGCCAGCACTGCTGGGTTCCAATCGCAACAATTTGTCTTCTCTTTTGAACAAGCGGGAAACCGCGGTTGCAGCACGCGCCGCAGGCGTTTTTCTGCGCAGAACGCTCGCTGGCTTCTTGGCCATTTGCTAGTCCCTCAAAGTTTCCTGCCGGAGTAGAAAAATCCCTCGTTTCATCTTTTCCATCCTTCTATTCTTCGTTCTTGTTTCGTCAAAACATTTTTAGCAATCGCAGACATCGCTACTGATGGCCGCGTATATCGGCGTCAATACTTCTAGAGATGAGGCCTTGATTTGAAGGGATTTGTTCAATCGATGCAAAGGTTAAATTTTACTGCCCTAATTTACGTGCGTTCAGGCCGTCTAAACTTATGCTGCTTCTTAAAATTGCGAAGTATTGTGTTTATGAAGAACGAAGTGCGTCGTAAAGCATCATGAAGCAAACAAAGAAAACGTTCACCGGACCATGATCTTGCTCATGCTTTGCAAATGAAAACCATCTTGTTTGTCGTCATCATGTAGGCTTCATTGTACTTAACTATCAGGAATTTTAATTAAGCTCTACAACAAAGAAGCATTCACATTCAATGCGCAACATATATCACCAAGTTACACTGTCAACAGCAACGTTATTGACGGAAATGATGGGACGTCGCCGAAATGCGCGCGGTTGAAAGGTGAGGTGAGAATATATTTTACTAGAACTGTAAGCGTGAGAGACTTTCAGCGTCACCGAGAAGCGTTTTCGCTGCAACGCGTGCATCGTAAGCAAATTATTTAAGCTAAATCGTCGCAGAGTGTGAGAACACAAATGCACGGCTTTTGATCCAAGCAGATCCTTGAATGGTTTGTTGAACTCGTCGTGGCATTAGTTGATTTGGACTAACCACTGTGAGCAACCTTTCGCTTTTGAGTTTCCCTTTTCAGGAAGTTCGAGCAGGCGCTGTTGTTGCTAAGTCGAATTCAATGGAAATGAGAACAAGCGAGTCGAATTAAAACAACTTGCGTCTTTTCTGGAGCGTAGTGTAAATAAAATACAAATAGCCTAAATTTTTAGCCCGGTTAATTGCGATCTGAATGAAGCGTTTCGTTTGCGATGGTACAATCAACACATGCCTCTTTCTGATTGATGTCTCTTTCTGAAACTTGAAAATCCACCGATCACTTCCTAAACGAAAAAAACGCAAACAAATCGAGGTTGAAGCAGCTAAGGTGGGTGACTGTCTTGCAGTTCGTAATCTCATTTCGCAAGATATGGCAAATTTTCAACCGTGGATAAAAGTTCTTGATCTCTCCAATGAAGCCGACGAATTCGCTTCCCTTGAGCTTCCTCTTCAACGTAGCGGGAACGCGGTTGCTGAACGCGCCGCAGACGTTTTTCTTTCTCTTTTAAACATCGCACTCGCTGTCCTCTCGGCTGCTTCTCCCTCGGAATTTCCTTCTCACAATAATCGTCACTGCTGCAGTTTTCACGTCATTTTTGCTATTCGTTTTGTCTGCACATATTTCATGTTAAGATGTTTCAGCGACCGCAAACCTCGCTCTGGCAGGCCGCTTAAATCGGTCAAGAGAGAATGAAGAGTCGTCTGGTTCAGCAATCATTTTGCCCTGTGTAAAGCAAGTGAAAAGGTTTATGAGAAGGCAACTATTGTAATTTCAGGTTCGCAAGCAGCTCTTTGTGTAATAGTTATGCTGAGAAGAAATCTTTCAGCAATATCTTCGCGTATGGAGATGGGGACTTTTTTAAACGAACGTTTTCATGAAATCCATAGACTGTGAACGTCCATTCAGCTTCGGAAAGTTTCTCACAAAGGGCTAAGAAAATTGTTCCATGTCATCACGTAGCTGCTGTTAAAGGATAAGCTTGTTGTCCAAACGCTGAAAATATATTCCGTTCTTTGCAATTGCTGCGCCAAAATAAACAGGTGTTTCATACACTCCGATTTCCGTTAATTTAAGCGAAGTGTTTTAACGGCGTATTAAATACAACTCGTTGAAGAAGTTCAGTCCATTGGATTAGTCATCGATGATGCGCCTCAAAAAATCGATGGGGCTTTGCTCCTGCAATCAGCTGTCTAGAGAGGACGCGTTCCCCGCACGCGTCGCCAGGTTTTTTTTCACAGAGAGCTCCTCTGACTCTCTAGCGCTCTCGTCGTCTTTCTGCTCTATTGCCCGAGAATGTATAATCTTTCCCGCACATTTTCCAGTACTCAAGCTTTCATTTTCCTTGTTGATATTGCTTTTAGCGATTATAATTATCGTACGTCGTCGACGCATATATCGATCGACAATATTGTGGCAACTCCGAGGCGCACGAGCTATAATTGCATCGATGTTATGAGCAGACGTTAGCGGTTTATTCCTTGAAAATGCGAGATTGTGAACGACGGACTCCATGATTTCTGCACGAATCATTTAATGAATTCTCAATGAAGGACCGACGTTATGAAATCAGACACCGATTTAAAGGTAAGAAATTCGCTACAATAGAACCATAATTTTAGGACGTGACGTCAATTACAGACATTATGCTTACAAGCGAAATATCTGCTATATGGCAGTGGGAAATAATCGCAGTGATCCATCAATGAAATGGAATGGACGAATTTCAAGCTAATATTTGGAGATACTGCCCGTGTGCATGTTGCAGCTGTTGACGGTGAGTGCCTTCATGAAGACAAATTCTAGAGATTTCAGCTGCTTGTGACGCTAATTTCTCTTTTCGACTCATCTTGAAGTAAGGAACAATAGAATTCAAGATGATGGTGAACGAAGACATTGATGAGGTGGATGCGTTTCACACTTTAAATCTTCCCGCACTCGATAAAGATTCCATTTTTATGTTGCGCCTCATATTGAATGAGCGGTTTAAAATCAATATAAAGGATCCTGCAATACCACGACAATATTTCGTCACTGGTTTGGCCCAAAATCATGTTGATACAATAGAACCTCAATCAATCGACTCGATCGACGCAAACATTGACATGCTCCACACGCATCAAACGCTCACGGTCGCGGCACTTCCAACCAGTCGATCTTGGGCCTCTGCAGAGCTCTTGGCACATTGGCTCCCAAAGCGGTTTCTCGCAGTGCCAGGGACAGTTCCACGGAACTGGATAAACGTCGCTACAGTACTCCGCCAACATTCAGCGAAAGAAACACAGGAATACGACGACGAAGAGGGTGGCACGACTCCTGACAATCGACTGATGGCCTTAGATTGTCGGTGAGCTTCGCGCCGTGGTTCTTCTAAGGAAACATGGCCTTGTTTATGAAACGTGAACAACGTCTTTTTCGGTTTTCGGCTAAGAATAAAAGCTCTAACAAGGCAATCTTTTGTTTACGACTGATAATTGCCATTTTCACCAAAGAAATAATTGTTGCATTACAGCAAAGCAATAGTAAGGAGCAAATTCTGGGCCCATCATGTTGTAAAAAAATAAACAAACTACAAGAAGGAGTGTTTTAATATCTTTATTCATTTCACACACTTTTCAGGAACGATCACGTTCATGGCACTTCCATCCATAATCTCCTTTCGGGGGAGGGTCCATTAAACAGAGCATCGGACACATGTAATGCCAGGCTGGCTTCGTGCACATATGACGGCAGTTAAACGGATCGGGATGAGCAGGATCACACCACACCGCCAGAGTTTCTGTGCAAAGACAAAGGAAGAGAACGACGAAGGGGATGGGACGGCTCATGATCACCCGACACTAACTGTCGATGCGTGTTGCCTTGCTTTTAGCTTCTCGCGAAGGAAACGTAGCCTTTGTGACGAAATAAAACGTCGACGGTGCTTCCTTAGTGTCGTCGTCAGTTGTTTTCTGTTGTTGCGCAATCAATTTCAGGAGAATCTTCTAGTAACGGTGGCACTAACCGCTTGGCCTCCCAATCGAGCTGCTGTCTCTTCAAATAAGACTCCATTCTCTTGAGTCGATTATGCACCTCAACAAAGTCTCCTACTTCCATGAAGAATTCAAAAAATATTTCATCCACTTTAATAGATTTACAAACTGCTGTCACTTTCCAAAAGCGATGGAGAAAGCTGATAGTATTAGGGTGTCAAAAGATCTTAGATCTAAGATCTAAGATCTAAGGTCTAGATCTAAGATCTAAGGTCAAAAGATTAGGGTGTCAAAAGATCTTCGTCAACAATAAGAGCAGGGGACTCTTTTTCTCATTTGAAGTGGCAGAAAACCGCGGTTGCTGCACGCGCCGCAGGCGTTTTTCTGCACGGCATGTTATCGGTCTTCTCGGGCCTTGTCTCTCAAAATGCCCCTTTCTTGCTTGTCGACATACACAAGGAGTTCTATTCCTCATAGTTCTTTCTTTTCATTTATTGTACGTTTTAGCGATCACAAATTTTGCTAATGATGGTCGCATACATCGGCCATCTTAAGGACGAGGATTGGATTCCAGCTCTTTTTGTGACGTGGCTTAATGCACAACGCACGAAGGTGTCAGAGTGAAGACAAGCAAAAGCTATGGCATATACTGCAAGATTATGAATTTCGTATTTTTTTCTGCAGGATACATATGTATGTGTGAACCAAGTTATCTGTTTATTGCAGGGCGCAACAGAAGATGTTCACATGCGACGCACGAACGAAATCGGCCGATTTCTCTTTTTGAAGACTTGTTAGTCAGAACGACGACATCTCATCAAGCATCGCGAAGTTTGTTTTCTTTTTTATAATGGCAACAGCAGTCTCAATTCCGTTTTCAGAAGAACCTCCTGAACCATCTGTGCTAAAAAAGAAATTTCTCGCGGGCGTTCAAAGGAAAAAAATTTCGGCGCAGTGTGGCATTAACTCAAGAAAACCCGATCGATTATGTCCTGGATGGAAAGGAAAGGAACACACCGACTGGAGGTTGAAACAACGAAGGTCGGTGAATACTTTGTATTTCATAACTGTCTTTTTCATTATTCAGTGCGGCCAATGAACCTTCGAATTCAATGGTCGGTGTGAAATTATGTAAGTGTAAACCATGGTCTCTCCAGGTTTGTGCTCTTTTTCCGTTGAAAACCGAGTTTAGCAGTAGTCCTCAGTCGATGAAAGTCGAGCATGAAGACACCTTGATCGGAATTTTGCGAAGATATTGTAATTGTGCACGCAACTTTAGTCTTTCGTTTGCGTTTTTAAGCTGGATAAAAAGTTATTTGTTAGTTGTTGGACTCTGCAACGAAGTTTTTTGTGTCGCTTGAGCCTCCTCTTCAGCTTGGCGGGAAACGCGGTTGCTGCACGCGCCGCAGGCGTTTTTTTCTCTTTTAAACTCGCTGTCCTCTCGGGCGCTTCTCCTTCGGAGTTTCCTTCTCGCAGCACGCGTCACTGTTGCAGTTTCCACTCCGTCATTTTTGTCATTCGCTTTATCGCATTTATGATTTCATTTAAAAGTGTTTTAGCGATCGCAAACGTCGCTCTGGCAGGCCGCTTAAATCGGTCAAGAGAATGAAGAGTCGTCTGCAATTATTTTGCTTCGTGTGAAGCATGTGAAAAGGTTTGTCACAAGTCAAATGAGGCAAATATGGTAACTTCAGGTTCAGTCGCAACTCTTTCCATCTAATTCAGTTTCAGAAAGAATCTTACAACTACATTTCGCCTATAGAGACTTTTTAAACAACATCATCAAGGATTCCATAGAATGCGATCGTCGAATTGACCAATTGATTTTCGGGAAGTACCTTACAGAGGGCTAAGAAAATTCTTTTATGTCTTCGCCTAGCTATTGTAAGGGTCAGCTCACTCATTGTTCACACGCTGAAAATAAATGTCTGCTCTTTGCAATGTTTCAAGTTTCAAGTTTTTATTCCCAGGGATCAAGGTTGTACGTCTGCTGGGCACGGGGAAGGCTTGCTCCCGTGGATGGAGATACTGCCCGGGAGCTTCTCCAGTGCCAGGTGGGCAGGGGCTTCACGGCGTCGATGGCGGCTCAGTCAAAACAATCAGTTATTATTGTACATGCACTTTGATTTTCGTTAGTCTAAGCGAAAGCTTACCCTAATGGTATGTTAGAACCCTTTTAAGGCTTTGTCGTTCAAACAATAAGACTTGGCATGAATAGCGTGTCTCACAGAAAATCGATGGGTATGCTTTCACATTCAGTTGTCAAGAGAACGCGTTCACAGCACGCGTCGTCAGAGGTTTTTTCACACAGCGGCCCTCTGACTCTCTCACGCTCTCGTCGTCTTTCTCCTCTGTTGCATGAGGTGCGAGCGCTTTCCCGCATGCTTTCCCTTACTTGAGAACTCATTTATTTCATGTTTCTTCATTTGATTGGGTTTTAGGGATTGTAACTATCGCTCGTCGATGACGCATATATCAATCGACCATATCATGTGCTGCCCAACTCCGTCTCGCACGAATTATTATTGAATTTGACGACGATCTGTGCTAATGTGAGCAGTTTAATCTTTGAAAACGTTGGACTGTAAGCCTTCGTGAAATCTCCATTCACACAAAATGTGCTGAAGTCAGGGAGGCGAATGAGAGGTAAGGAATTCAGTTACAATTGACTTTATAAATTCAGAAGTTTATCTAAATTGTAGCCACATTGTGTACAAGCCAGGTATTAATTTTACGGCAGTGGTACACGCAATAGTCCATGGACGACATTGAAAAAAGATATTTTCCAATAAGATTTGCGGATGACGTATTGTAGCAGCGATTGCAGTGAGTAGCTTTCAAAGATGAATTAAATTAGGCGATTTTAGCCTGTGATGCCGATTTTCTCTTGCGATCAAGATTTGGGAAAATAGCCATAGACGACAACAATAGACATACCACTCGGGTCGTACTTTACATCTTCTTAAACTCAATAAAGTTTCCTATTTAATGCTGCACCTATTGGCTCCCGAAGCTGATAAATACGACGAATAGAAAAACAGATATTTCTGTAGCACGACAAAGTTTCGCTACTGGTTTGATTCAAAAGATGTTGATACACTGCAGCACAATAGGACCTTAATCACAGTGGCCAAGCTATCGACGAAAACATCGCCACACTAAACTCGCTTTTTGTTCGACGCTTGACAATCACGACAACAACTTTCTCAATTTCCTAGATGTCACGATAGAATTGCCTACTATATGTTTTGCTTTCTGGTAAAAATGACCTCTTTGTTAATCATGTTTGTATTCTTCCACTTATGACACTCTTCAAGAACGACCACGCTCGAGACACTTTCAGTCAGTCGGCCTCGAACCTCTGCAGAGCTCTTCGCACATTTATTTCCAAAGTGGTTTCTCGCAGAGCCAACGACAATACCTTAGATCTGGATAAACAAATTGCAATATTCCGCCAATAATTTAAGAGAGAGTCGCAGAAATTGAACGACGAAAAGGGCGACACGACTTATGCATGTCCGTGAGCTTCACGTGATTGTTCTTCTAACTGTAAGGAAACATGGCCTTGTTTGTGAGAGTGAAACCAGCGTGATTTCTGGTTGAAGAGTAAAATAAAACCTCAAACGCGAGGTTCTTGTGTTTTGCTGGCATTAGAAAGCGAACTGTTGTTTTAAAATGCAAAAGCCGGTAAAACCGACGACATGCGATTTGGATTCATTTCTTTTGGCTTTGAAAAAAACAACAGCAACAAATACTCTTCGCAACTCTCGTCAGACTTACACACAAAGCGTTTTCATAACGTTTATTCGCCTCGCAGACGTTCTAAAAACGACCCCGTTCATGGCACTTCCATCCATAGTCTCCCGTTGGAGGGGGCTTAAGGGAACAGAGCCTCTGGCACATTGGATGCCATTCCGGTTTTATGCACATATGACGACAGTTATAAGGATCCGGGTCATCGTCATTGCAATACTCCCCCAGAGTTTCGGGAAATAGAACAAGGAAGAGAACAACGACGAAGAGGATGGCATGCTTCATGATCAAGCGACACTAACTATCGGTGAGTCTTGCCTCGCTTTTATCTTCTCGAGAAGGAAACGTGGCCTTTGTGACGAAACAAAAACGTCAACATGAAGATATTTTCCCGTTTCACTTGAGCGTCATCGCTATTCTGAGATGGAAAAGCGTTTTGATCGTCAACATTGACGGGAACTGCTTATTTTTCGCCACGGTTCTCGGAAAATTATTGAGCTCTAAACAAAAAAAAAAGAGTAAAAGAAGTGCGTGAATTCTAAAACTTCTCACTGAACCGAGATGCACTAAGCTTGCGAGGTCGCTTGAACCAAAATTGCAGTTTGTTATTGGAAATTGATCTGCTTCAAGAAAACGATTATGTACTTTCGAAGCGCAGATGATGTTATTCCCTTTCAAATTGCGTGGTTATCGAACACGAGGAGTGCATTTTCAAAACGTTTATTCATCTCACACATTTTTAAGAACGACCGCGCTCATGGCACTTCCATCCATAATCTCCCGTTGGAGGGGGCTTATCGTAGCAGAGCTCTTGGCACATTGAATGCCAATGTGGTTTCGTGCACATATGACTGCAGTTATAAGGATCCGGATGCTCAGGATCACAATGATACGCCAGAATTTCGGGGCGTAGGCAAAGGAAGAGAACGACGACGAAGAAGATGGCACGACTCATGATCACACGACACTGACTGTCGATGCTGATTGTTTCGCTTTTATCTTCTCACGAAGGCTAACGTGGCCGTAGTGACGAAATGAAGCGTCGACATGAAGACGCTTTCTCGTTCTACTTTGATGTCACTTTTCTGGAAAGAATCTTTGAGTAAAGCTTGACTAATCGTTGCGACCGTTTCCCCTCTGAATCGAGCTGTATTCAATTTGAACGAGACTCCATTCTCATGAGTCAATTATGCACCCCAACGAGGCAGCACATGTATGGCACGATCACCAACCTAGATGTCGCGAACTATGGTCAGAAGTGAGAAACATTATTTGCGCGCGTTTATTCGGGCCCATTTCCCAAGAGTATGAATAACTCATAACACTGGAAACGGCCCACGCTCTATGCCGATATGCTTGCTGCGACATTTACTCGAAGCAATTTATGTAAATTTCCAAGGAGAATCGAATCGCACCACGAGTGGAATTCGACAATGTCATTATGCACCTTGGTGAAAGTGCGTTTGTTGAAAAAGCGTCTGGGTTGGGCTTGATCTGCACGCCTCATTTTTCGCATTTTCGCTGCAGCGCTGACTTCCCGTAGCCTGACGAGCGATTCGGTAACTAAGGAAGACCCTCGAAGCAGGAACTTTCGATGACAAGTCGGGAGTTGTAGCTCGACCCTCTTGTTTTCAAATCTCATTTTTCTCGCGTTATGCTGTTCGGCTCACCTAGAGCACAGTGCTGAATCTACAACAACAAGGGCAAGTTGAATCATCGAATGTGAAATTTTGGAAGCACGCGTCAAAGATCAAAAGGATCAACTGACGGTTCAACCGGAGAACAATCTCATACTCTTCAGATTCTCGAAATTTTTATATTATATCATACCTCAGCCAACTTTAATTGTGTTTGCAGTAATCTCAAAATCTGGTTCAAAGCTTGCAAAGCAATTAGCTTTTGGACTCTTTTTTGATATTTTCTGAAGCCGCTTGTGCTGCTGATCTCCCGTAGTCAAAATATATGTTGTCACTCTCAGCTCTCAAGCATCGGTTGCAAGAGTCTTTTTTGCTCTCCTCCCTCCCATTTTATTTTCTCACAAATCGAATGCTCGCTGTTCGCTATGTGCTGACTTAGTTCTTGGTAGTCTTGCTGGCTTCCCTTGAGGGTTGGCCATCGAGCTCTACTCTCTCTATATTCTCTCTTGAATTATTCGTCGCGGAGTTGATCGAGTTTGATAGAGTTTTCTCTAAAATGCCATTTGCCTAGATTGGTGCAAGCGCTGCGCGCAAAGCTTCTTGTTTCAAAAAAAGAAAGAAAGAAAGATTTCAGTGCCAGGACGATGCTTCTTCTGACTATACTTCATGTCCACAATCTCTTTACTGGTGTCACGGCAACGGTAAGTCTTTTAAAGCCGTTTCCTTTTCTATAAAAACGCGGAAGTATCACATTGTTGTATCTAAGTAAAGAAGTTTGCCCTTTAGGTGTTGAACCTCGCCCTACTCTGGTCAATGATTATGCACTACGCGGCCGACTGGCACCGTATTCGGCTCTTCCTCTGCCTAAATGTAGCCGTCGACATGTTGTTTGCGATGCTCGAGGGTCTTATCCAATACGTGGGTTTGCCTCTCCCTTTTCTGAGAAGTTCTCCTTTTCTGTAGTCTTCAAGTCTTCTAGTGAAACGAGAAAATTCTCCTTCTGCAGACTCTGATCATATCCGACGGCGCTGCAGCAATCGTCGTAACGGGGCCGATGCAATTTCTGGGCTACGACGTTGCCGGCATCGCCGTTATCGTGTACTGCCAACTCGTTTACATCTCATTGACCATCATGCCCGCAACTTTCATATATCGCGGTGTTTTACTCAAGTCGTTCCTGCCCTCGACAGCCACGGCTAATTCTGAATCAAGCAGAAGATTGACAAAATATCAAGCGGGAATCTTGCTTGGAGCCATTTGCTGCACATTTCCAACGCTATTTACTCTTCCCGTTATGTTCATCGACAAGGAGAGACAAAAAGAACTCTTTGATGGCATGAAAAAGGAGACGGTGGCAGAGTTTCGGGCTTATCCATTTGCTGGTGGAGATGTGGTGAGAGTATTCAGTTCAACTGAAAAAGTCTAGAAAAGTGTTGGAATGATTATAACTCTGCTTTGTGTGGGCTTCGAGTTTAGCCTCGTCTTCACTGTCGCAATTTGCGCTTTTCTTTGGATTCGCAAACTTATCACAGCGAATGTCATGTTCATGAGTGCCAAGACAAGATTGATGCATCGGCGTTTAAACATTGCTCTTCTTCTACAGGTTTAAAATCTTACTTCTCCTCTCTTCATCCAAAACGCTGCAGACCTTCTTCCCCTTCGTGACCGCCGGTCTACCGGGCTTCTGCATTTTACTCGGAATGATCACACGAGCTCAACTGCCGCCCACCTTCACCGTCATTATTGGTGCCACCTTCTCGTGGATGCCTTTGGCGAATGCGATCACAGCCCTCGTCTTCTACAAGCCATACCGAGTGTTCTTGATTCGAAGCCTGACTGCGGCATTGAGAAGACTTCGTTCTAAAAGTGTCTATCCCGGTGTGAGCAGTAGCTCCGGTGCTATTTCTTAAACGTTTTGAATTCTCAATAAATTCGCATGCTTTACACGCCTAAATTTTAATTGCCTAAGCTCATTTGCTACCTCTGCCATCACGATGCTCGCAGTGGTGCTGCGACAAGCGAGGCGCCTCGCGATCGACGGCCTCGGCGCGATTGTCAGCGGCGTGCCCACCTTCATCTTCGTCTTCTTCACTGTTTACGTCTTCACTCTCTCATGCGTGGTATGGAAATAAAATATTTCACTAATTCAGGAAAAATGCAGGGTAGTCTGGTGTACCACGAGCCGAACGTGATCTGGGAGTTGCGACCCGCCGACGAGGCGCCTGAATGCGAGCCGTTTCCCAAGGGCCTCGAGCCCGCCATCACAAAGGGATACGGTACGAGGATATGTTACAGAAGAAAAATTGATCTTTCAGGAATAAACATGACGGATATCGAGTATTCGATGCTTATATTGCGAACCGTTAACGAGGTTTGCTTTTTTTTCCTAAAAATACTTCAACGAGAGAAACTTCTAGAAGCTAATGGACTACTTCCCGCCGGATACAACGACCTTCCGTGTCGTGATGCATGATGCAAGAAGAAGAACTTGACTAAACGACAAAAGCTGCAGACATCGCAATGGCCATACGACATCTTCATCAACCCGTTGATCGTCTTCCGCTCGGCACTCACACCGGTGTGGATCTACGTGGCACTCGTCGCCCTCTACAAGACCTGCCGACATTACCGAATCATCTGATCGGACGAGAATAAACCCTTTTCTTCGTTTGGCTTGTTGGTTTTGAAAGAGGATACTTGGGTGTGAAGTCTTAAAGTTGTCGAATTTGACTAACTCTGCAATAACATTTGAATTCGCAAAGCCATTGTTCGTCTTGGCGATGTTCGACGCGGTGCGTCGAGTCCTCTCGAGGCTGAGGGACCGGATTGAGTCTCCGCGCTGCATCCTCATCGTGCTCGCCATCGTCAACATCGTCGCCATTATCACCACTTTCATGGTATCGGCCCTAGTCTTAAAACATAGAAGTTGCAGATTCTCCCGATTGCCCACATCGGCGACATCACCGAGGCGAGCCCCGTCTGGGAGATCCGCCCTGACGAGAAGCCGATGTGCGCGCCTTACTCCAAGCTCTCGTGGCAGTTGATCCTCGAGGACGCCAAGGCCGTCAAGCACGGCACGCCGCAAATTCTTCACGAGGTTTTAAACGAAACTTGAGAGAAAAATTTGCATAACAACTCCACAATCAAAGGAAAGAAGAGTCCGAATTTCGTCTATGAGGTTGTTGAGAAGCCGAAAAAAGCTGGGCCCGTAGCAAACCATAAGTTATGGTTTTGGTTCAAAAGTTATGGGGTCAAGGTAGGTCAAAATGCAAAGTGC
>JAQIXL010002158.1:0-14074 GCA_034700245.1 Poikilolaimus oxycercus | reverse complement strand
CTGACTTGCAGCCAACCCAAATGGTGGAGCTGCAAGGCGGACGCCACAATTCGCCTCCTTCACCCTCAAGACCCGGAGAAGACGAAGACTGAACAGGTCTCGTCCTTGGGAAGAGACGAAAGTCGTCTCAGATCAAGAACGAGTGGTTTGGCGATCGTGCCCCGCGTGACGCTAAGCGTCACATGGAGATCTCGTGGGAGAATCTTCTCAATGAGGGTTACGTCGTCGACGACTGCCTCGTCATCGAGGCGGACATCGTCGTGAAGCGCGTTCTCGGTCTTCGGTTCGGATTTTGCATAGCAACATCAAGAAATCTGAATACCGTGCAGACCAAGCTCATTCTGCCTCATTTTCAGAGACAGCCCCCCGCCATTCGACTTCACGAAGTCGAAGAAGGGCATGGACGCGGTGCTCGTGGTGGAGGAGACGCGCCTCTACATCAACAAGGGCCACCTCGCCCTCCACTCGCCCTACTTCGAGACGCTCTTCTTCGGTGACTCCAAGGAGGCCGAGCAGGAGGAATCTTGAGAAAATCTTTGAATTCTTTATTTTTAGGAGATCACGCTCAAGGACGTGGGCCTTCAGGACTTCGTCGATCTGCTTCAGCTCTTCTACCACAACAAACACGTCATCAACAGTTCCTTCATCTTCATCAATAAACAACCCTTTCGCAGAGGACAACGTGAAGATCCTCCTCGAGATGGCCGGCCGTTTCGACGTGAAGACGGCGACGGAGCAGTGCGAGGACTGGCTTCTCGAGACTAACATCTACCCGGAGACGGCGCTGAAGATCGCCGATCGTTTCAAGCTCCCGCTTCTGAGTGTAAGACAGCTACTTCGTTAACAGAAACATCAATCAGCTGGACGCCGCGGATTCGCTCGACGCGAGGGCTCTCGCGAAGCTGCACCAGGAGAACGACGGCGACTTCTCGCTCGATACGATGTCGCTCCTCCTCGAGCGCTCCCTCCAGCTCCAGCAGCGCTCCCAGTAAACCAGAGAAATAAAGAGGTTCTTTACACAAGGCGAAACACGAGGAAGAAACAGGGGATTGGGGATTAGAGAACAGTCCTGAGGTCAGCCGACAACAGGCTGATGAGAGGGCAAAGGAAAGAAGAAGAACCACAAGTTCACCGCATTAGTCGACGGCATTTAGGGCGTTGAGTCTTCTAAAAGACGATGAATGCCCTTGGCGAGAAGGGATTGTTGTCGAAATCCTCGTTCGATGTTGTAGAGAGAGAGAGAGAGCCTCGAGTCTCAAGCCAGTGAAAGAGGGACTGAAAGGACTCTTTTCTTGACATCTCGCTTTTGCTCGAGTAGCTTGTCCGAGTGTCTCCCTTATCTCACAAAGACGAGCACTTATGAAAGCACTTACACTAAGAATGCCGTCTCCTCTTAGTCGAGGCGCGATTTCACAACGCGCTGGTCACGAAAACTTACAAGAGCAGTCTCAGGCGATGGCCCACGCGCGAAATGGCGGCCGAGGAGGAGGGGGAGGGGGAAGAGGGCGACGATGTCGACCGCCGCCAACCGCCCTTCCTCCTCCGAAACCTGCAGAGCTTCAACGACAGGCTCATCGCGAACTTCAGCGACAAAAACTTGAAGGTGAGTTTAGTGATTGTCAAAATGCTTTATCGATTTCATCACCAGTGTCATGCAACAATTTGTTTTGCAGCTTCTCGTAAGCGAGAAGCTCGCCGAGTTCGTGAAGTAGCCGAAATTCGGAGAGTTCTTCAAGTGAGAGACCCCTCGCCACCTCCTTTTTCCTTCTTTGACTCGATCTTAGCAATTGAGTCTGAATGGGGGAACGGATGGGAGCAGAGACAAAAGGAGAGGGAAGAGCGACGAGCTGCCCGACAACTTCGACACATTCGTGAAACGAGAGTCCAAGAAGTTCGAAGTTGGTTCCAAATCTTCATTCAAAAGACTTTTGATCTTATTGCTAGGAACGCCACTGACTTTGTTGGAGACGAGCCGAAGGGCGATTGCCGATGCTCTCAATCACGATCTCGACCAAGCCAAGAAACTGCCCCTGCCGATACATCTCAAGGAATTTGTTCGTCATGCCAACGACGACATTCCCCCGCGTGCTTCTTTCCTCTATTTTGAGATGGTCGATGAGCCAGTTTCTTTCCCGTTACTATTTACTCGATGGAGTACACTGCTAGTATAGGTTCACTGAATTAAGCAACAGATTAATTTCGTCATCTTTATAAATGCTCACCCAATTTTAAATTGTTTCCTAAGTTTCTTCGTTTCTCATGTTCTTGTTCAAGTGAGTGATGTCTGCACTCACGAATTCGTGCCACCTCCGGGGGGTAGGTGTGTGACGAGAGAGCCCATTTGTAAGAGCGGCGCCTCTCGCCTCGCTGATAGTGTGCTCTCTGCACGAAGAAGCAAGGAAGACGCGCATACGGAATTTCTTTGAAACATGTTGAAGTAGTGATCAAGGCAATAAAAGCATTCACTTTAATTGTTCTATAAGTAAATAAGTATAATGTTCTGTCCCGTGGCTAATCTTTCGGAAGTCCAGTGAAATGCAAGAAAAGATGTTCAAGAGCTTGCTTAATCCGAGCACTTGAGAAGGGAGAAGGAGAATTCGATCATCGATTGAAAGCGAGAAGTTTCAAACGAGGCGATGCGGAGGTTTTATTGCGATTACGGTGGGGGTAGGCGTCGACACGCGCAGCCTGCCTCCTTCTCTATCCTCTCTCCGCTGTTCAATAAAATATCGTAAGCTAACTATTTTACGAATTTGAAATATCGTGACTGCGCAGTCTTTCAACCCCCACGAATTACATTGGGGCATTCCGTCAATTTCTTGGACTGAGTTGGGCTGACTCTGCTATGAATGGGGCTAACCCAGCGAGAGAGGCGAGACCGCCCCTCGACTCCTCCCTCTCTGCTTCTTCTTCTTCGGGACAGTCAGCGTCTCCACCGGTCAACCTCGACCCCTTTGAACAGGAAGTCGAAAGCATGACTCGTGCCGGGTCATCATCGTCATCATTCGAGGAGGTCAAAGAAGGTATCTTATTTTGATTGCAATAATTTATTATCATGTCAATAGCTGCGCATCAGCATTTTTCTATTGAACATTGGAACTGCGAAGCACACTCGCAGCTCTTTTCATTCTCTCCAAGCTAAAAAAAGTTCATCGAAAAATGTTTGTCTGGCTATAGGAAGTTAGTTGTTCGAGGGTTTGTCTTCAAAATGCTGACGTCTTTCTATTTGCACAAATCACCAACCCCCGTCGAGTATTGCAGGCGGCGATGATCTAACCGATTTATTAGTAATGGACAGCGAAGCCTCTCGCTCTCTCTCCCTCAACCACGTCGCTAACTACGAGAACGGCGAGATGATGGAGGAGATTTCTTCTTCTGTCCCCACTTCGTCGGCGGATCCTGTTCGACATATTTACAATCAAATTGTTCAAGAAGCGCCACAATTTGAGCAACCACAAGTCCACCAGCCGGCTGACTTTTACTATGATCAACCTTGCTCGTCAAGATCCTTGCCCACTTATCGTCCGGAATCACCACAACCGGGACCTTCAAATGCCTTCCCATCATTCGAGGCTCCTCAAGAAACTCCTTTGACGCCGTCTCGTGGTCGGGGGCCAGGAAGACCTCGTGGAGGAGGACATACAGCTGGTCGCCGTTTGACCGGCAACCGTGTGAATCACTACGATCCATACCCCCTGGATCAAGGAGGAATGCAAGGAGCACCGCGAGTTCAGAGCGTGGTTCGATCTTTTTCGGAATCTCAAGTTGAACAACAGCTGATGTCGACAGTTGCTGTTCGAGGAGAAAAGCGAGGACGTGGAAGGCCAAGAGCTACTGGACCAGCTCCGACACCAAATGCCGCTTACATGAGAGACTATCGAGAACGAGCACGCATTAGAGAACAAGCCGCTGCCCAGGCGAGAGCACCAGCAAGGGGTTAGTGTATGCTTCTCATTTCTACAAAATAATCAACTAACAAACACGTTCCTCTTTTATTAGTTAGAACCAATAGAAACTTTTGTTTCTTTATTCAACGGAAGCTTTTAGGCACTGCACGTTCGCTGCGCGAGATTGCTGGTCGCGTCATTTGTGCTCGCATTGGAACAAACCGAAATATCCCCAAACTCAAGCTTTCAGAGCGAGGACCGCTGGGAAAGGCAGCTGGAAAGAAATCGGAAGAGGATCTCAATGAGAACCATAAGGAGTGGCGTCGAGAGTAATTTCTTCGTTGATGATATTCCTTCCCGACATTTTTTCGCTTTGATTGCAACCTAATTGTGCTGTCTCTGTAGACAATGCGAACCTTTAGCTTATCTTAGACTTCTCATTGTTCGAGTAAAAGCATCCCACTGCCCAGACTCCTCTCATTCCTTAACTTTTTCGTCTGAGACATCTCTTCTTGGATCTTTTGTTGAAGTTTCACACGAATTGTGAAATGCACGAATTTGCAATGCCTTACTATTTGTTTTCTAGACTCGCTCTCTCTCACTCTTTCACGAGCTTTTACACTATTATGAAAACTCGAGATTCCGTTGATTTATCGCTTTTGTCCCTCTCAAAAAGAATTTCAGCATCACTCACGAAGAAAATAGTGAAAATGACGCGGGGCGCCGCGTTGCCCCGAGCCCGTCACTCAACTCTTGTTTACTCTCAGTTGCCACTCGCCTCGTTTGCTTTTCTACTCCAGACGCCTCCCTCTCTCTCTTCAGAACTATTGCTTGACGTCTTCTGGCCACCGTTCCTACCGCGGCTTTCCAGTACTAATCCCTCTATTTCTTTTGGAATTTATCAGCAATTAATAAATGATCTCCTTTATAATCGTGGCTATTCTACTGAGTTTGACAACCAAAGTGGCGGCCCAGTGTGACAAATGCAATCGGGCTCAAGACCTTGGACAACGACTTGGAGATAACTTCTTCAAGGTTTCTTTTTTTCTAATTCTATAGGATTTTATAGCACATAAAAATTCGCTCGAACCTGAAGAAAAGCGTTTTTCAGGCGCAGCCGACGTGCCACGTGCACTGCCCCGAGGCGTGCACAATCGATTTTGAGCGTCTCAAGCTCAAGGGCTCGCCTTGTTGTCATCCTCTCGCTGGAAACTCCTCCTATGAATGTCGATGCTGTATTAACAAACCCCAATAGTTTTAAAAGGTGCAAATAGTGTAGAAATGGATGTTGTACAACGTGTCAACGACGAGTATTCAAGTTTTATTCCCAGGGATCACAGCTTATCGCTGGCTGGGTCACGGGGAGACGAGGCTTGCTCCCGTGAGAGCGGACGTACTGCCCAGGCTTGTCCGGTGCCGGGTGGGCAGGGGCTTCACGGCGTCGACGGCGGCTCGTCCAGTGCGGCGTGACGAGTATTACTCACACAATAATAAGGCTGCGTAAAGATTGTAGATTGCTTCTGTTCTCGGAGATAAATGCCATTATTGTACTTGCCCAGATGCCCGAAAAACGTTTCAGTGCAATCAAGAACTTTTTCACAGTATTCATGGGATCGGCATAAAACAACAGGTTCTGTGACAATTTATTATAAGAAACGGATGCGACGATGTGATGCTTCAAGATAAAGAGGCGCAATATTTGTCCGTTGAACAGGCTTCCACTTGACAGATGTACTTGTTCGAGGCCTCGAGAGAGTTGTTTTTCTTGCATAGAAAGTTCTCACGGCGGGATCGAAGCAGCCCTCGGCCGTCCAGACGAAAACGAAACCTCGCGGATTAAATTCAACGACGCAGTCGCCCGCTGCCGTGTTGTTCCCGGCATTGCTCCAGTCCCAGTTCGTGTAAGCGGCAGTGTCAAGCTACAGTAAACAAGCGTGCCTTATTTTCCTTTGTGTTTTTAAAATAAAGTCTGGAATGCTTAACTGACCGGTGTCTGACTACCATACGGTCCTTCCCAGTTAAAGTTTGATCCGTTGGATTTGAGACCAATGTGGATTTGCTGCTTTGTCACATTTTCTTTTCGCAGAAAATCTGAAAACAAGATTTTTTTTGCCAAATTAAATCAAGTAAAAAAAATAGACAAGCCTTGATCGAAAAGACGCTTTTGGTCGCTGAATTCCTGCACAAGATGAGCTCCCTCCCAAAAATGTTGACAGCCTGCTCGGGCTCCTTCCCAGATTGACTGAAAACTTTTCTTGCAGCAATGTTGTCACTCACATCAATGTCGGTAAGGTAAAGACATTCGGCGATTTTCTGTGGAGCCGTGTCGTTGCCGAAGTCGACTTGAAGATAATTCGAAGGACAGAAACAGTTGACGTCGCAAAGGGCACCCTTGATTTGTTCACTCGTTGATTCATTGCCCTTCGTGGAATAGTTGTAGGGCAAAGAGGCTATTTGGGCCATCAACTCCACCTATAAAAATGCTTTGGAAAAACTTAGGCTGTAGAATTTTGTTGAAAAAATTGACGCACTACATCGCTTTCGTCGTTTCTAATAAAAGCAACGGTGACGATCTTGATGCCGTCTTCCTTGAGACTCGTCGAAGTGTGCACAGGATCGTTTTCACCACCCGGTCTGAATGAAGTCTCTGTGTGAATAAGCAACAAACTGGAATGCCGTGGAATAGACGACGATCACTTTCTGGACATTATCTCCTCGAGAGCCGTCTCCGCCGAGAAGTTTGCCCGCGTCAACGAGACCACTAAATACTTTTCCCTCTTGAAAAGAGACTAATCCAATTTGCCTGTTGATGTTCACGACGCTGATATTTGAAGGTTTGATCGAATAGAGCAGATTGTGCGCGCTGTCGACGTCATCGAAAGCCGCGAGATTTGCCCGGACCTGACGCTCTTTTTCTTTCGAGAGAGATCCTTTGATTACTTTACTCGTGGAGTCGAAAGTGACGAAGCCGATGCGAGAGACGAGCTGCTGGCTCGGATCTTGAGACAACGTCAGCTGGCCAGTGACGGTGGCTATGGCTGCTTGAGTCTGTGAGAAGTCAAGAAAAGGAAATGCTCTTACTGGTGCGAGACCGTCGGCGCCCATGCTTTGTGAAGTGTCAATTAGGAAGACAATGTCAAGCCATGTCTCAAACGTTTTGTTCATTAAATATTTTTGTTACAGAGAATATTTTCTGTACAACCTGAGTTCTTATGTTCCACATCAAATCTTCAAAGAACGGGGACGCCCAAGAAACGAATGCCCCTCTTCCAGAGGCTTAGAGTCTTCGTCGTCTTATCAGCGTGAAAGTTGACGCCAAGCCTCAAGCCTTTTACGCATGAAGGGGACAAAGTCAGGCTAATCTTCTGGAAAAGGCCACTCATGGCAAGGTTTTTTTAAAACAATCAATTCGTGCATAATGCTGTATTCATTTTGGATACCTGAGAAACTGTACACGGGCATCGCTTCTCCGGTCCGACACTTTGAGAGTATACAGCTAAAATATTTTTCTAACAAGGTGAATATGAACTTACGCTGAACTCCGAGAACTAGAAGAAGTCCAATACACAAACTATTTCGAAGCATTTAGTAAACTGGTAATAAACGCAGAAAAATGATTTCCTTCAACCGTGAAATGGCGGGAGGCCGCGTCGCCGCCGCTGCACTCACTCGAAAGAATGATAAGAGCACACTTTCACAGCAATTTCGTCTCGATCTACCGATGAGTAACTCCAAGTTCTCCTTCCGAAAAGCAAGTTTATCGTCTCGTTGGTCTAGCAGAGAAAAGTGCTTCGACGCTACTTCTTCATGCCTCAATGCCCACGGCTGGAATGAGCCTACTCATCAGAGAAGCCGGAAATATTCTCACAACGCCTTCATTTGGAATGGAATTCCGCGGGGTCTTCGAGGAAAGGATGCATATCGGCTGCAGGCCGAGGGTCGGGGAAGGAGAGGACACGGGATTCCTGCGATTTCTTTCCGAAACGTCCATAACGAGTGTCTGAATGATAATGTTTTATAAATGTAATATGTTCTGGCACACATATCAAGTCGTTCGTCTCGGTGTCGCCAACGAGTTCGTGCTCTGAACGAGACGATCGTTAAGACGAGAAGCCCCCCCACGCGCCCCCAGTCGACCTTTTACTTTCTGTCGCGTTATTCGAAGCGGCGGAGGAACATTTGAGAAGCTCAAAATAACACGCCGACGCGGCCATTTCTGACCTTCCATCTACTTGCCGAGCTGTAGCCCCTCTAGTTACGACGGCGCTCCTCAGTGAGACTATAAAAATGGCTTCTTGTCGTCATAAACTGGGGAGTGCGTCATGTTTTTTCTGAGGTCCTCCTCGACCACAACGAAATTCGACCCAAAAATGCATGAGAAGGCCTCTTGAGGGGGAGAGCTGAGGAGGGAAGGAGGAGAAGGCGACCCAAGCAAATTGCGGCCGCTTCCGCCCCCGGTGATGGCCGACGTCGCGGGGACCACCACATGCTTGTCATATGTGAGACCTCCTCACGGCTTGCTCTTTTCTTGTCGACCTCGCCATTTCCTGTTCCATTGTTCTCTTCCTTGACAGCTTTCCGAATCTCTTTTACCCGCAGAAATCCCAGCAATATTTTTCGCTCAAGACGTTCAGCTGGTTTGTTTTCCTTCTCTCTTTCTTCCTGAGGTCTGTTTATGCAGTTCAAGCAAAATCCATATCTTCTCTCTTGAGAGTAAAATAATCATTTCCTCTGAAATTGTCTTTTTACTTGCTTGAAGCTAACTAAAGATGACGTTGCGTGGCGCGTTCCCATTAGCTTGGACTCGATCGAGAATTACCACGGGATAGCAGCGGGTTTCCGCCTTTGCCCCCTTCCCTCTTATAATCTCACTAAGTGCGTGGTGGTCGACGTTTCTCGCTGGGCCTTCGAAGTGCAAAACCTTTCCCCCTTTCCTCCCTCTCCCCAACTCTTCCACTCCTTTTTCTATCCACTCACGAATTCCTGGGCGCCCTCCTCGAGGCTATATTTCCCGCTCTCTCTCCTCTTCAAGATTCTCGAACGGAAGCGAAGGTTTCCATTTTCGACCGCGTCACTTTCCTCTCTCTTCGAGTGCTCCGAGATGAAGGGGATCGTAGTTCGCCGTCAGAGATTGACGTTGATTGCATGTGGACGTCCATCTTTTTGTATCCGCGACTAAAGACGTGCTTCTAAAGAGATCCCGCTCTAATCCTCGAGTTGACGCACTTTCTCCCCTTTGCCATTACGAAGAGAAGGGAAAGAGGAATTTCGTTTCTTTGACGCCCGTTCACCGCCGTCCACCAAAGTTCGGTCAGGACACGTGCACGAAATGCGGCTTGCTCAAGATTTCTTCGCCATTTTGCTTGCAAAGCGTCGTGACGTCGGCCTCGTCTCGACGGGTCGCCGTCGCCTTGAGGTCCGCGTTCCCTCACGTTTTCAGCTTCCTTGCAGGAGACGACCTCTGTTTGTCTCTCCTTCCCCTTCTTCTCCACTCGCGAGTCTTCATTAGTTTCGTCTAGCGGCTTCGCCTTTCTTGCTCGGTCGTGCGAAAATGAGTTCGAAGACGAAATTAGTAGCGAAAAACATTTTCAAGATCTAAAGAGTCATACTATGCACTTCGGTTGTTCTCCAGCCAAACAATAAAACTATGTAATTCGCCCAAGTGCGCATCTGCTTCGCGTCTGCTTGCCGTTTGATATTGTTCTACGTCTCAAACATTCAATTGAGCTAAGGGGAAGAAGAGCTGGATTTCCTCTAGTCTTATCGTGTTTTCATGCTGACGTTCGTCTCTTTTTTCTCTTATTCCTCTGCAGAGCTTCGAAAGGGGGAAGAGGGAGGGAGGGTGGAGGATCTCGAGGCGAAGAGTCGCCTCCCCTGCATTATTCACCAGGCAATTTGCTGTGAAGGAAAAGCGCTTGTTGCCTTCTTTCTCGTCGTCTAGTCTCCTCGAGCTACAGACTCCATCAGATCTCGCAGTTTTGAAGGTCGATGACGTCTGGCAAAAAATATTCCCATCGTTTATTTTCCTGAGAAACTCTCTTCTGCAGACTTGAGGGGGGCACCTGCAAAGGGAGGCCTCGATGTTGAAAGTGTCCACGTAGGCCACCTGCCTCATTGCATTTTCGTTCTCCTTGTGGCGTGCGAGATTGAATAAGTTGAAGGGGCACACGACATGTCTAGTCGAGGGTACTGTTTGTTTCACAAGCTGAAAAAACATTCCTAGTCTTTTAGTCTACGAGTACTACACCTGCTTCGGCCTAACTTCGATTACAGTAGAATGGCTGAATGTTGTTCTCTTTCATCTCAGACTGTGTCCATCTCTGTCAGAAGTCAACTCCTTCTTGTTCTTGAAGAAAAGGGCATTTCCTCTGCGTGCACCCTTTCCACTCTATTTTGGTTCTCTTCTTGTTTCGTTGAAGGAAGGACACTTTCATTATAGCCCCCAAGAAGACAATCCAAGGAAGGAGGAGGAGGAGGCCGAAGTCTCCAGGGAGGAGGAGGAGGAGGGTTTCCAGGAGCATCTCTCCACTTCTCAGCTGACGTTCTCTCGCGCATTTAGCTCCTCGTGGGAGAAAGTCACTGATTCGATTAGGTCTCCCAGATATTTCTTGAGGGAAAACGGAGAACTTGTAGTCGTCGAGCAGTGCCACCTGTGAGACATAACGGCCTTTTCCTCCACGGGAACCCAGTCGGTTAATGGCCACTTTGAAGTCTTGGCTTATGTGGTTCAGCGGATGCTCGCGGTCTAAACGATATGAGACTTTTGAAGGCAAACAGTTATCCTTTCTTCTATTTTCTTCTCTCCTTCTCAATCATAGCATTTACAGTCATCAAAGCTGAATTTATCGCCAGACGCACCTGCGTGCACTTGCTGTCTTCGTGGCCATATTTCCTCTTGCTCGCACGCATTTTCGATCTTCTCCCATGATGCCTCTCTCGAGAGCGATGAACCGTGACGGAGAGAGAGAAAGATGCATGTAGTCGCCGAGAAGTTAAGAGTTCTTCTCATTCCCTCACGTTCAACTGCCCTCTCCATGGTGCCACTTTGTGTATTCAGAAAATTCTAGAAGTTGAAGGCCCTCATTTGGACAGACTTTTTGAAAAACAGAAGACAGACGGTGCTTCATGATGTCTGTGAGGCTGGTCTCAAGCTCGAATTTCATACAGGAAATTGCCTAATGAGCCGCCATCATTGAGAAGACGTCTTCCTGGTTCGTCCGTTTAGCCCTCGACGTGGGCTTCCTTTTTCGCCCACGTTGGGCGATGAATTGGAGCCTACGAACAGTGTTTCGCTACGATTGCTCGAAAATTTTATCGAGAAAGCATTTGTAGCATGCTGCCTACACGAAGAGGTGCATTGATACATAAAAGAGATGCCAACCTGGCATCTCTCATACCGCGGTTTCGCTCTGTGAATTTGATCTTTTCGTGATATCGTCGTCAATACTGCTTCGAACAACGCTTTGTAATATCTAACCAACTTGCAGGTGAGTGAGAAGGATGCCGGAGTCATCGTTGTGCGACGAGGCTTTGCGAGTTTCTGTTGACTCGCGGATTCTAATAATCCACCTGCTGAATATCATTCTCGACGCGACGGGAGCAGCGGCCACCGTCTTCCTCGCCTACCTTCTCATCCAACATCGAGTGAGTCCCCCTCTTGACCTCATTCATCCAATTCTCTTATCAAAGGAAAGGGATGAAATTGAATTCCTTCAGGTGTTCCACATCAATCTGCGGATTCTCTTCGTGAACGCCTGTGTCTGCCAGGTGCTGCGGGCCGCCTTCACCTTCGAGCGCTCCACCCAGCATCTCGTCGAAATTGCCACTTTCAAGGTGAATTTGCTGTTACACGCTGGGCACAAAAGTATACACGAGATTTTACACGCACTAATACCTTGGTTGGGACAATGAAAAAGCTGTACCATTGTTTATTTCAGAACTCGTGTTCGTTGCTGAAGATGGAGCTGGACTGCCAAGTGAT
Organism: Poikilolaimus oxycercus; assembly: GCA_034700245.1. NCBI lineage: Eukaryota > Metazoa > Nematoda > Chromadorea > Rhabditida > Rhabditidae > Poikilolaimus > Poikilolaimus oxycercus. The sequence goes on along the minus strand of JAQIXL010002158.1, from coordinate 2,206 downwards.
GTCGGCTATCACCGCGGCTCCCATTGAGGTCTCTTCCCCTCTTCCTCTCTGAAGACAAAGAAGCGTTCAGGTGTTGGTGTACAGCTACGTGGCCATAGGCTTGGAGAGAGTTATTGCTACGATCGCCTATCGAGTCTACGAACAGCACCGCGTCCCTTGGCTCGGCCTCGGACTCGCCTTCGCCACAGTGAGTCGTCAAAATGAAACTTGTCAATTTGCTGTTTCAAAGTTTTGGTATTGCGAGAGAAACTTTGTGACAGACAATGCGGTGGTGGCTGAAAACAAGTTTAGAAATACAACACAGACATTTCAGTGGGCCAACTTTGCTGTAATTCTCTACCGCTCCGCCACTGGGCAGTTCCCGGGTTCACCTACGACATACAAGGTGAGCGACAAATCGACTACCGCTTCCAATATTTCTTTCTTCCTCAAAACACTGACGATCTTTGAACCCTTTTGCAACTTCCGACACTTGAAGCTCTCGCAGCACATAGCGTGAACGCGGAAGCCCTCGGCTTTTAGGTGCAGAGAGAGTGATGGCGGAGATATTTCTTGAGCCTCACAAAGAAGAGCGAAGGCCCTTCACCCCGTTGTAAAAGAGCCGTTCGCGGGTGGTCAAAAACTTATGGCTGACGTTGGTCGTCTGGTTCAAAGACGAGTTGAACCGGGTGAAACGTGCCTGTGGCGGGTTGAACTTCTTCTCCTCCTCCTCCCCCTCACAAGACCCGAGTGAGAGCAACTGTTGTTTGTGTGTTGTCCAAGGTTTAAAAACAACAAGTCGGCGGTTATTCTCAGAGAAGCGAGAGTCTTTACTTACAGCATTGACGTCATTTGAGACTTTGAAGAAAAACATATTTAGAGAAGAAAAATCGGATATTAGTACATCATGCAAGGGAAGTCTGTGGAAGGGAAGCGTGAGTGGAAGGACGGGAATCGGGTGCTTCGGAATACGGTAATTGAAGCATGGAAAGCGGGAAAGAGTTCAGAGAAGACCGAAGAGGTTGTTGCCGAGGGCCTTCTTGTCGGTGGAGAAGAAGAGCTGCGTGAAGTACTCGTACCAGAGCTCTGCCGGAATTCCATTGATCGGCTGGCCTTTCTTGTTCTACAAAACAGGGAATCTGCGGGTTCGAGTTCTCTATATTAATCAACGCTTCGAAACTCTTCACTATGTAGGTGCGCTCGTGTGTCTTTAGCAAAATTGGTTGATTGATGAGTCATCCCAATTGATTCCAACGTATCTCTTTAGATACTTCTAGTCTTCCCTCTGCGATTGCACTAGGAAGCAAATGTTCCCCGTGTCGTATAGTCAATATCGACAAGCGGGGATCTCCCGAGTTCCATCCTTCAACGAGAGAAAAGCGCCTCGTGTCGCGATGATGCAAGCCCTGCGTCGCATAAATAGATCACATAGGTCATCTTCTCCCTCTCCACTCCTCGACCAGTCAGTTGTCCCTCTCTTCCCTCTCCCCTTTCTCCTCTTCTCGCTGGCCACGCGCCAGTCCCATCCCCCGCGTTCCCTCAGGCGAACAACAAACAACGCGCGCTTACATATTTTTACTCCTCGGACTCTCAACTTTCCAATCACGAGTTTTGAATCTTATTGACAACAAGGTCTCGTTGTACTACTCACCACGGCGAAGACCTTGAAGGCCGCATGGCATTGATCATAGGGGAAGCCGTAGGTACACATTCCGTCCGTGTACTCAGCCAAGTCCATGATCCCGTCGCCTAGAAGTTTCAATCGTTCATTTCTTGTGGGAGTTACCGGAGACGTCGAAGAGCTTGAACATGAAGGTGGAGTACTGGTGGAACCACTTGGGAACCTCATCAGACTTGCCCGTCTTCGCCTTGTTCAGCAGACCGATCCATTCCTGCAAGAAGGCATTCCAATCTCAGGTCGAGAATCTGTTTTGCCACGGGGCGAGAGACGCAAGCGAGCAGTTGAAAATAGCCGGGACAAGATGGACGTTCGCACTTCGGCCCGTGGATAATCCATTAGTTGGCGGCTCGCGCGCTGTCCGCCCCGTGGACGCCTGTTCCCCCTCTCAAGAGGCGTCTACGGGGCCTGGGGCAGCCTTTTGATGCTAAGTTGCCTAACTCGCCTAACTCGCCTAACTCGCCTAACTCGACTAACTCGCCTTCGTTCGTCCGGCTGTCAATTAGGAATGAAACTCGGTAAGAGCATTGATCTTCACGCGAGACCAGT
>JAQIXL010002157.1:0-14075 GCA_034700245.1 Poikilolaimus oxycercus | reverse complement strand
GATAATCCCGAAAGTTGAAAATCCCGATTATCCCGAATCCCGAAAATCCCGATTTTCGATCCCGAAAGCCAACCCTATTAGCTAAATTTGAGAAATTTTTTTTATCCTTAGAACACAAGACACAATGTGATTGGTTTCTTTCCCCCCGAAGTGGGCGGCGAAGAATTTAAGAATTTCAAAAAGGCCGCCGCGACTCTGCGAGAAGACTGTTCGTTCTGGCTTAGTGCCAATGTCGCGCACGCGAAAGCGACGCATCCCCTCATTGTATTCCAGGCTGCAAACGTGATCATGCTATCAACGTTCGCATCAAACTAATTCTGCATTCAGACCTCGGATCAGGAGCCTTTTCCGATAGCTCAGGATGCCCCAGATGCTATCTTGTTGTGGCTGACAAACAAATGCAGGCCGCCTGTTCGCGAGCTAACGCGCTCAATCGAGTGGATGTTTCGAGATGTTCCCAAGCTTATCCTCTTTAAAGAAGCAAATGATACGGAAAGCCAAAGCCTTTTCACGGAGGCGGTCATCCGCGAGATTCCCGCCCGAAATGGTTATTGAGACCTCATCACATAATTTCAAGATTTTAGTTGCTGTGAACTGCTTTGTGGCGGATGCAAGCGATTTCCCCCATCATTTGCAACGTCGGAATGGGAGCGAGGTTCCACCGGTCATCTTCGCTCTCTCCATCAAACGATATGGAAACTCTTGGAGTAGTGGACGATTTCGCTTTTCATATGAGAAGCTGAAGTGCGTTTTGGTCTTATGCTTGAAATACATCGTTTATTGAAGGACGCCTGGGAAGCTACGAGAGTTCGTTCAAGAGGTTCTATCGGGCGAACTACATCGCTACTGCGCGTCATTGAATGTTCAAAAGTCGTCGAATAATCTGCTCACGATGCTGACTTCGTCGCGGAACGAAGAGTTTGTTTGCTCATTTTCATAGCGAGGCACTTGTTCAAAGCAGAACAAGGCCAAGACAAGCGCCAGGAGAGACGAAGGAGACCCCAGAGCTTCCAAGATTCATCACAACCAGACTACTATGACATTTCGAATCCTTTTCAGATTTTTGTATTTTTAGTTGTGGCCGTTAGAGGCGTCTCTCCCCCCCCCCCCCTCCTCCTTGTTGCGTTGGCATTCACATTATTTGAAAGGAATGTGACACTTCGTGCTGTTGCTCTTGAACCCAGGAATACTTTCGTTTCCGAGTCTACAGAAGTCCAATTCTCGCTTCCGCACAGCTCTGCTCATGATGCTTGACAAGCAGATTTTTGTGCCATTTGACAGCCATCTTCTTGGTCAGCTGATCATAAATGTATCGCTCTTATGTTAGTCCAGGCGCAGTGTTAAAGACAGATGGTAAACACAAAACGTTCAATTTCACATTTTCTTCTTTCTACTAATTTGTACTATAAGTTAGTAGTGGTTTGCGGAGCTTATCGTTCAGTTGAATGACTTTTTCGCGATCGTGCACAGCTTTAGCCTTCCTCGTTCGACGGATCTTCATGAGAGCTGTGGCTGGCGAATTCGAATTCCAACGGAGCCTCTTCCTTTTTAGTTCTTCTTGCCATTGATGCCTTCGGTGGTCCAGTTCATCTTTTGCGGCTCGTCGTTTATTGGATTCCCTGGCGACAGCCGCTAGAGTTCTGACGAGCTTCTTCTCATCTACAGCCATCTTTGGGGCTCTTCGAGAACATTTTGCCGCCGAGTTGTCACAAGTGGATTGCGAAACTGAAAGCCACAATGGACATTACGGAGGTTATGGCTATTTCAATAATGAAATTAGCTTGCGTAGGTACTCTAATGTTCTACAGGTCTAGGACAAATTTATAACTACTTACACGATTTCGGCAACGAGTCGTCTGGATTCCAATCTGATGTTTCGTCGAAACCAGAAAGAGCATACACCGGCGAGCTAATGGGTGTTCTGCGACGGCTTTCGTCGTTGCAACTTTACAACATACTTCAGAGCGTACAATAGGTTGTTCTTCCATGGCGATGACCCATCCCGTCGTTGATTCGGCGAGGACGATTCACACTCGCAAGAAGGAATCCATGTAGATGCGGCATGTTGAATGAAGGTAGCACCTCGTTGTTCGGAACCAGTCGGCAAGCGAGACGACGAACAAAGAGAGGGTACCTGAACAGAAAACCTTATTGACGTTTTGGCCGCCGCTACTACAAAAGAAAGATGCAGGATAATCACACAGCAAGTGTAGGATTGGAAAAGCAAAACGGTCAACTGTCAGAAAGGGACGTGTTTGAAGACCAAATGGAAAGCAGCTTCGCGTTCAATGAGTTGTCTTCAGCAGCATCTCCGCCCTTTCCCCTAAGGCACCTTACCAGCCCTCTGGAGAACGAGTGTTAATTGGATAGACCAGTTCGGAGAGCGCATCACCTTCTTGAACGAGAGGAATGCTTTGCGGAACATGCTTATCTGCTGACTTTTTGCCTACCTTTTCGATCCAAAGCTGCTGATCCCAATTTCTGAAGTTAGCCATGAGCCAAAAATGCCTTCCAACTCTCTTTTAAAAAACTACGCGAAGAAAGGCGAAGTTTGGTTCGTTCCGAACCTGCTTTCCGTTTCTGCTGACGGGCAACGGGTGGCAAGATGTAAGGAGATTTATCATTTTGCGGATGTTTTGTGCCACTTTCAGAAAAGCTCATTCTCGAACAGGAAGCAACCTACTTTTCGGGAGGGTGGTTCTCCGCGCTAATTTTATTTCACGTCAAGGGACAATTCATTGCAATACTGGGGAAAATGAAAACAATTGCAACTGGGCAGAGATTTACTCCTCTGGTAGTCGTCATTTTCGTCATTTGCAAAGGTTCTTAAGACGCAATTTCTGGGAGAGTGAAATGTGCCGCGGCAATACCTTGGCGGATCCTGGGAATTTTGCGCGGAGGGCACTGTCCTGTGTAACTTTTCACGCTGATCAAAACCTGATAAACAGAATTGTTTACTTCGCAAACCTGATCGCGCTGCGACCAGGTCGAGTTGAAACTAGAGGAGGTCAGATCTTGGACATTTTCCTTTGAAAGTGGGCACTTCAATACACCATTCTGCTCGTCTCGGCGAGCTCTTTCACGGAAAAATAAGGCAAAAGGGATTATGAGAGGAAAAAGTAAGCATTCGCGACTCGAGGGGTGGCAGGAAATCATAAATGTTAGTCTCTAGGCGGCAGAACCGGTGATCCTGCTAAATTTTACTACAGATTCTGAAAGTCTGAATCATAACGCATCGAATAGTTCAAGTTTCATCGCAAAATTTGGTGTTACGGATGCACTGCTTCTCCAGCGCGAACTCCGCTAGCGCAAGCTAAAACGATTGGTTTTTCAGTGAGAATTCAACAACTGAAACCTTTACTGCAGCGCTATATTCAGCGTCAGATTGGCCTTGACAAATTGACGCAAAGACGCATCGATAGAGTTTCAGCGTACCCGACGCTTCCAAACAAGCTTCTAGAACGGCCAGCGCATTTTTCAGTTCCATCTCAACGTATTTCTACAAAAAAGATTTGATATTTAAAAAACTTCTATACCGTTGTTGCTTGTGCGACAAATACTTGGCATGCTTTTTCTACACCGGAAAGAAGTTGCTCTAACTTGACATGTAAAGATCTGGCTAGGTTGATTGGAGACTCGCGAAGCTCAGTCGATGCCTGGGTAACATAGGACGCCACCCGATTGCGGCCTTCAAGGTTGTCCCAGTGCATTCGGAAGGCCTGCGTGACGACCTCGGCAGCCTATGCGGTCGCGATTAACAGTCAAAGGAACGATCTCTGACTTCTCGCAAGGAAGAAGTTTTGCTGAGAAGAGCCTTTTTCGAGACATCGATATCACCAAGGGTTTTCAGGAGCGACACTGACGCATTACGAATGTCTTCCTAAATGGTGCTCAGAGCAGATTAGTTGGCAAGCTGGCAAGCCTGATCGATGGTTGAAAGCATTGCTAGAATATGCCACTGAGAAGCGATGATGAAACGCTCGAGCGTAGTCAGTTCACTGAATAGCTGCTGTGACATCTCCGAGAGGGCGTCATTCAACTAGAAAACGAATGCGTACGCGAAACAACAAACTAGCTCTAGAAGGCCGTGCGTGTTCGACTGGACTTGTATGAAGGCAGGGACAATGGGCAGTTGCACCGAAGTGAATTGCAGTTTCTGATTGGGAATCTAAAAAAGCAATTCAATTGAGCGTTTTGATTTGGCAAAAAAGTTGTCCTAAGACAAAATTACAATATAAATTGAAACAACAAACAGTAGCGGTGACTTCGGTGAGTTTTTTTTTGCTGTCGATGAGAAGCTTCCTCAACTTGTCGAATTCCTGCACGTCCATCGTCAGGCCTCGGACCTTCAAATGAGACCTCGGGAAGCAGTCAAACGTCCGCGTCGAATTGTTTGCGCGCTAAGGGCACAATTGAAGTGCTAAATCGACCTCTGATCTGTGCATGTGCTAATCGTGAGTTGATCTTCCATAACACGGCGGTATGGTGACAGAATCCTTTATTACGGGGAAGAAAAGGGAGAGGAGAAAGGGGATGGAAGGAGAAGCTCCTTTGCGGAGCATTTCGCTCAGTGGCCACGATTACTCATTCGGAATCAACGGTTTTCAATCCTGACTCCGGGTTTACCTCTCGGATGAACCCGGCGGCACATTATGACAGAACATGATTCACTAAGATCGTTCAGTTGGGCAACACACAAATGTACGACTATGGAAATCCGTTGGCCAACATTCAGCGTTATGGACAAGTTGACCTGAAGATGCTCTTGACGCTGATTCTAGGTTTCGCCGCCCCTCTACGAATTCGCAGGATCTCTCTTACGAAGAAGGTGGACAAGTTGGGCCAGCTGATACCGTTTCAATCTGCTTCACAACAAAAGCCACAATGGCCGACTGACGCAAGCGAGTGTTTCAGTTTTGTTGAAAAGTCACACTTCATTTCCGTTTGACACGGACTAAGGTGCTATCTTTCTGTATGGCAAACAAAGTCTCAGTGATAGGTTTGGCAAACTAGTTTTTTTCTATCCGGTTTACCTCCAAGGTCATCCGGATATCCGGAAAACTGCGACGGTTTTTTGGATAGGTGTCGCCAAACGTAATGTTTTTAGTCAAGGAGTCAAAATAGTTCTTGTTGAGTTTTTGAGTTTTTTTTCTATCAAAAAACAGTGAAGGTCATCCTGATATGAACTAGTTTTTTGGGGTCGGTGATAACTGTCCACACATATCACCGCCACTTTTTTTGCCATATAGAAAGATAGCTCCTTGACTGCATGCCGCTGTTAGTTAGATGACGACGATATACGAGCACAGCGGGCAGAAATTCTACTAATACAGTTGTTGTTGTCGAACTGAGAGGAAACGTTGCGTTTCTTTGTATGTCGATGAAGGCTCTTGAAGGGCATAGCTTTTCTCTTCACATGAGGAAAGATGAGTGACGATATGCGACGATGGATGTTTTGACTAAGTCGAAGAAAAAGAAAGAAGAGAAGGTTGAGGAAAACAGAATGAACGAGATCGACACGCGGAACGAGAGTTTTCGAGTCTCTTGATATTCGACAACCTTTCGAATTCGTCGCTTGATCACATCATTGTCATCAGTGTATAAAACTCATCAACCGACAAACAACTTCAAAAGCACGTCAAAGCCGTTACCGCGACGCCTCTCTCCTTCTCTCTTCCTCCGCGTCGCCTTGGATCAAGCGTAATTTGTTCTGCTTTCAGCAATGCGTCTTCTTGTCGTCGTTCATCTTCTGGTTCTTATGCTCGTGGAAATTGTGCAGTCGGAAAGATGGCACTGTCCACCGCGCACTCCTCCGAGTCGCTGCTCTTGCAACGCCTATGGCCATTGCAACTGCATTACTGGAAGGTGCAATCCTCCCTGCACTGTTCCCTTAGATGAGTGTCGTTGCCCTTCCCCAAACAACTGCTACTGCTGCTAAGAGAAATAAATGCCTGGAAATTTGTGCGAAGAAATTGTGTGAAGGAGAACTGAATGTTGCGAAGCTGAAACTGTTTGGAAATGTTAAACAAATTTCACTGTATGAGTTGTCGCGAAATTCCATATTCGGCGCAGCGCTACGAAAAGGAGGAGAGTTGGATGGAGAACATCACAAATGTTCGCAACTTCTCAACTTTCCGACCAACATCGAGGATGTTCGGCACTGGGCGTTCTTTCCAGCTCGAAGTGATCAAAATGACAATCAAAGGAAACAACAGCGTCCGAAATCGAGGCCTCTCCTCAACGTCTCAAAGGACAAATGCATTGTGCTCCGACGGTCTGTGATCTAACGACGTAGGAACCGCACGAGTGGAGAGAATGAACGTCATTTTGCGTCAGTATCGGTCTTTACACCCCGCTTGGCCAATCGGCCGTTGTTTTGCTGCTCTCTCACATCCCCCGTCATGCGAGAGGGCGAACGCCGCACATGAGGATTATAAGTCGACGTAATTACCTCTGCCCATCCGCCACTTGAACAACTCGGAACCCACCAGTATTCCATGAAGCCAAGTCTTACCGCGGCCCCATCGCGATGTCTGTGAATAAAACGTGAAAACCTGGGCTTTTCCCCACATTAAAAGGTGGCTTCTAAAAGAGGCACATTTCAAGGGATCCCTTGCTCTGCTAACGTCTTGCTGGCTATTTTCCTAGCAATAATCAGCAGCAACAAAATACTCTTTAAAGATGAACTTCACTGTAGCGCGAGAAGCAAAGAAAACGACGATTTCTGCATTCCGCTCGCTTCCGTCTCACCTTTTCTCGACCGTCTCCCTTCAACTCGATGACGAGTTTGGGCAACGCCGGGACAAAGCGCCTCGAGCTCATTTTCGGCACCTGCGACCCCGATTTGGCTCGGTCTGACGATCACTTTCGTGATCCATGGGGTCGTTAGATGGTCGGTCTCTTCCTCTTTTACTCCTTCTTGTCTACAGAGGTTTGTTTTGTTTCGTAAGAGTTGATGAGCTTACAGGCAGTGGACAGAAAGTCGGCAACAACGAGCCTCTAGTTGTTCCAACAAACGGCCCGCTGGCAACCTTTCCGGCGTTAATAACTTCAGACAACTTTCCACTCTTTCCTTTCACCGATCAGTTGAACACGGGCATCGAAATCAATCCAGCCAACAAAGTTGTACGTGAATTCTGATTTTTTGGATTCTTTAGTTTCGTTGTCGCAGTAATGCAAGCTTGTCCTTCCAGGCTGTTTCGGGCGATCTGAATGTCCCGGTTCCGGGATGGGGCAACTTCGACGTGGATGGAAATCTCTACTTTGGACGTGTCAATACCGATTCGAAGATTGGATTCCAAATTCATCCGGTCAATCACCTAAATATTCAGCCAGAGACGCTCGTTCTTCTTGGACAGAACCCGGTTTTCAGAGCGGCGAGGAGTAAGTTCTTCTCCTTAGTGAAAGTGCCAAGGCGTCCAATGATGAACGTGTCATTTCAGAGAAGGCAAAAGAGGTGGTTGTCGGTCGGGTGCCGTACGGATACGAACCCATCAAGGTGAGTGCGCAGTAGTTCATTATGTGGCTCAACCTTCAGTGCAAACCGCCGTACTGCAATCCGTTTGTGCATCACGATGCTGTGGCTTATGAATTCGAGGTTGGAGACGACTCGTTCTTCATCGGTGGACTAGATTTCCCACTGCCGATCGGTATGCTTTTCAAAGCCTAATCGAGCCGACTTATAGGTGAGAACGGCGCCGGTGTGCGATTCCCGCTCTCGGGGGCTGTCGAGCAGGTGTGTCTTCACAATTTTCACTTTCTTTTTCAATCGCTGAAAGCAAAGCTATGTTTGCAGGGAACTTCACCATTCGCGTATGCTCACGGAGATGCCTATTCACCGGTCTCTGTCTGGGACCTGCGTGAACTCGACGATGTACATCTCAAGAAGAAGATGCTGAGAAGGAAGCAAGCGAGAAAAGTCGAAAAGAGCTCTTTCTACAAGAAGTTCCTTGGCAAGGAAGAATCTAAATTAGCAAGATTATAGAAGTGTTGTTTCTAGAATAACATTCAAATGTAGTTTTCTGCAGCTTTCTAGGCTTGAAGGTAGAAAAAAATGAAGCTCTTGCATTACAATTCTGATTGCGAATTTGATACGTGTGTGAGGCTGCAGTCGTAACGACAGCTTAGGCACGTTCTGGGCTATGCTCTCATTCAAAGCATTCAGAGTGAAGCGAGAAAGCGCCTAAATCTCTATACAGCTTTCGTATGTGTTGACAGATTTTTTTAGTCTCTCTCTCTCTCTATGCACGCATCGTGACCTTCTTCCGGGGGTGTCGAGTCAGCTCCCCTGGAACCATTGCAGCTCGCTGAAAATGTACTGGTCTCTCATTTTGTTCTGAGTATCTTTCATCAAAATATATCGTTCTCGAATTCTCAGCTCCCGGTTTGCGACTAGCAAAAGTCATTTCGCGTCCAACTCTGTGCGACGTTCGTCACTAGCACATGCCCAACTCGGTGTGGGAGTGACGTGGGTCTGCGGGCCACTGCTCAAACATGGTCTTAGCGCGTCGGAGGTAGCAAAGTCGTTCAACATCAGTGAATGCCTCGCTTTGTTGGGGCACTGCCCTTTGAGAATGATGCCCGATGCATTTGATCTTGTTTTCCCCTATCTTTCTCGAAAGGGGTGAGTGCCGACTGTCAGGTGATTGCAGGAATTTATTGGTTCTAGCGCTACTGGTCGCGCACTTTTACTTCTACACTTCTACCTTACGGTTGCGACCTCAAGGAGAACTCGAGAGGGGGGGGGGGGTTGCAGGTGCTCCACATCAAGAACGGTTCCCGCCCTATTGCGCTGAATTTGCAGCGACTCTTCGTAGGAAGGAGGAGGGTCGATCTCCTCAAAATCCCCATACAAGGGTGGAGGCAGAGTTAGAGTTATAGACATTTCTTGTCCAACTTTAGCGTAGTAGTGCAGAAGAGAGAAGACCTAAAGCGCGGTGATCTTCCTTGTTTGAACGCAAACCTCAACGATGATGAGAAGTAGTGATCCCAGCACCCATGGCGCTCTTCCCAATGCTCCGTTACCGTCTGAGCCGATTCGCACAAGTGCATCAAGTGGTAGCACAATGGCTAAAACTATCTAGAAACGTTTGAATAGTTGCCGGTGAATTCACCTTGAAGCAGATGTTCGGGGTTAGAAAGTATGATCGGCCTTGATAGATAGCTACAAGAGTGAGCAACAACGCCACAGCGGAGAGAGTCATGCATGCAACAAGGGCCAGTGGAGTTGTAGAAAACATATCCGCTATTAGAAACACAACATTCGTGCAGTTCACAAAAGTCAAACAACAGAGACAATGACGTCTCTAAATGCTAAATGATTGACCCCAGATGATGATTACCTTCAGCTTGTTAATTCCTTTGTACTCTGGTCCGTTCGGCAACATATTCAGCGATGACAATAGTCAGTCCACATAAATATTGTATTGACGTAGGAACGTAACTTATTACGAGTGGCGTTGCCACTCGCGCCTCTCTTCTCGAGAAGGCGTGCCCCGAGTCTCTTTTGTATGGGTCTACTCTCACAATCCGCCGCGGTTCATGGCTACAGGTTCGCTACCCGATGTAAGCAAAGGCACAGGAAGGAGGCGATCCTCGATCCCCTTGTTGATTTATCCACAAGAGTCTGCTAACGCATACTTTAGACTCTTTCTGGTCAATATTTTAAATTGTGAACAAAATCTGCGAGGAAGCCTCCAAAGAACGCACTACACCTTTGTTTCTTAACTCTCATCTCGGAGAGGCTCACAGATTTCCTCGTAGGATGGGTCCCCTCTTTGCTTTGGAGACCAGTCGCCTAATTATGAGAAGAAGACAAGTCTGCAAAGACAGGGACGTCTCGGAAAATGTCACACGCCTCTCAAAATCGCCGCAATTTCTTGCGCGAACAAGCAGAAGAAAGACTTTATTGCCAAGGTCACCTTTAGTGGAAGACAAGAACGAGGTATGTAGTTCACTTTACAGAACAGTCAGAAACAACGCACAATAGACATTCACTACTCCAAATCGCAACACTGTGGTTTCATCCACAGTACCTGTCGCGACAACGGTACATTTTTCGTTGTCCATAACTGTCATAGCTTCCAATCCACTTCGGTGTTAGGCCACTGGACGAGCCGCCATAATCATACTGCGCATAGGTCTGGGCATAAGATGGGGAGTAGTAATTCCCGTTGTAGGTCGGCTGTTGTGCGTAGCTCCCGTACGAACTCTTGGCGTAGCTGCCTGACGGATAGTGATCGTTGTAGGCTTGTCTTGGGGAATAGGTCTTGGCTCCGTAGTGGCGTGGGTAGTGGTAATTGTAGTAGCTATTGTAGTCGTAGTTTCCGTAATACGGATAGATATACTGAGCTCCGCTGAATGTCAGCGCACTGATCAGCAGTGCCACAGAAGCCCACATCCTAAGCCCTTCAGCTCCGATTTAAGCCGTATTGAATGAAAGCCCTTTTTTTGAGGCTGAACCGTGCCGAGATTGAATTCAGTCCGCTGAAGATCCTCTTATATAGGAGATGGAAATGGGATAACGGAGGCCATAAAAGGCTGTTTCCTAGTTTGAAAAGGAATAAAAACGAGAGCCCTTGTCTTCCGCTCCTCGAGATGACGCACATGCCTGCAGGCGGTCTCAACATTTTGATCCAAGATGAAAGTGGCCAGCATGCATTTCGAAATGAGCCCGTAAAACGTTCTGATCTACCCAGGTCCGAAGACAAATAAATTTAATGGTGCTTTTTGCTGAAACGTACATATTCGAATTTTCACTTGAAAGATGCTTTTGATTGTACGAAACTTGTCCGCCCATCGGACCTAGGCTGGGCGAAATGACAAGCACAAACTTGTTTTAGCTAAAAGTTGGTGAAACACGCGCTGTGAATGATTTTGTTCAATGCCATTGTCAAGTGCTTCTTTGTTTTCTAATATGCAGGACATCTCTTGAAACAAGTCCAAGGTCCTTATGGATATCTTTCAACAACGCCTCTAATCAACTTCCCCGTCATGACCGAGCGAACTCTTTAGCTCTTTTGATCGATAATTTGGTTTCCAATCTCGTGACGTATGCGTGAGCAAGACCATAACATTTGGAAACGTTTCGCAGTCCCAATAGGTCTTTCGTGCCCCACTTATCTGAGAGCGATTGCCGCACTCGGGGATTTTCAGCATCTGCTTTGAAGGTACCTACTGCCGCTTTGATCACATTGTCAGGCTCATGCGCCTCATTTCCGCTGGTCAAAATTAATTGCTGCTAAAAGGCTCCAGTAGACCCTCATTTGTTCTCTCAGCTCACTCTTATGGAATAAGAAGGAAGATTAGGGTGTGTGAGAGATAGGATATCCGAGACGAGGTTCTCCTGGCCGCAGGCCAACAATGATGAGCTGAGAATTTAACGAACTTGCGGCGAGAGCTCAGCGTCAGAGGTTTCCGATCGCGTGTCGTCACGCACGTCTGCGAATCGCCGGCGTGCGGCTCGGCCAATTGGATGACGCTTCCGAGGACCTTCACTAACGCCTTGCAATTGAACTGGGTTCACATGGCGTTGATTTCACCTGCAAGGATTTCGTTATTTCTAAGATCGGGAGATATGGAGGAGAGAGTTAGTGAGTAGGAAGGAAACAATTTTATTCGAAACTTAGACAACGTTGTCACAGTTGCCATCGCCATGACGGAAAGGCTAAAGACGAGTATCAGAGGGGCAGGTCATGCAGTTTCCGGCGCGTGTGTTTGTCATCCTGAGCCCACCCCCACCCCCCAACCTTGGCTACCCGGACCAAAAGAATTGCTGATATGTCAATGGAGTGAAGCTGTTCTCCGAGTCAATCTTGTTCGAGTTGACTAAGCCCGTCGTTATCGAGTCGATAGGAGTGGATGCAGCAGGCGACAACGGGCGTGTTCGTCGGGCTCTTCTGAAACATTTCGCTATCCGACGTTCTGAACGGCAAACCGGAAAATTGTTGGAGGATTACGAACAGACGATGCGGCAGGCCCCGTCGAGACAGGCGAGGAGTTGGTGGTCGCCGTCGCCCTTTTGGCCGTACTGCATGGCTGTTCGACGCAGCGACCAATCGTGGTCATCGGCAACTCATGCACGCTTTCACTGGGTAAGGAATTGTGATCTGCTGATGCAGGCTCGGAGTGCGTGAACATAGGCTTCTTCTTCCGCTGAGTATCTTGCAGAGGAGGCAAGGTGTGGCTTGTCAAGACGTGATCCCTTCTATCACGATTGCCATTTGCGAGTGCTGTTTGGCGAGAAAGTTCTATAATCGAAGCCAACTCACAATCATTAGAGTGTTGAATACCTTGATATGCGCGCTTTTGTCGGGCAAGCTTCATTCGTTTCTGTCGATCCTTACATTTAGCGTGTATCTTCCACTTTGCGATCGCTTTGGTGACAGTTTGGAAGGTTCTGCAGCTAAGCAAGTTGCTCAATGAAGACTCACTTGGTAGAAAGGGGCTTCTCGACTAGGTAGCGCGCAATATTGGTGCCGGCAAGGCCATGCTCATTCACGTCGGCGCCCATCTGTTCTTCATATTCTGTGAGACGCAGACCAAGTGGACTCTTGCTGATGCACTGCAGAAATGCTCTTCTCTTCACAATAATATATCACCATAAGGATAAGAACACCCATCGATGCACTGTAAATGAGAACAACGACCGAGCATAGCATCTGTATTCCAAGCAGGCGAAAGCCGCCGCCGTAAAACAGTCCATATTGCCCGGAAGTGGCTGCCTAAAAGCAATGAAAATACATGAAATCCTACCAGATGCCTGTCCTCCTCAGCGAAAAGACCTACGGCGCACATTCCCCAGAAGGAAGAAATGAGGTGGTTGGGTACGACGCCCACCGGGTCGTCGATCTTGAGCTTGTCGAGGAGGGGTATAATGAGATTGGAGAGGGTCGCCGACACGGAACCGATGATTAGTGCGTGCCAGGGGCGCGCTATAGTGCATAGCGCCGTGATGGCGACAATGCTCGAGAGGATTCCGTTGATGAGATGTTGTACCTGCTAGCGTGACTCTTCTTCTTGCGCTACCTGAAGTTTTCGCGTCTTTGAGATGGAAAAGATGACTGCCGTTGCTCCGCCGCCAATGGAGCTCATGATGGTGGCCACGGCTGCGCGTCCTCCGAGTCGCCAACGACCGTTAGTGATGCCCCAGGAGGAGCCGGCGTTGATGCCGAACCAGCCCCACCAAAGGAGGAAGGTGCCTGCATCCAGTTCCAGACTACCAATTGGCATTTACCGAGGAGCGCATTCCTTGGTGAACTCATCTGGTGGACGCTGTCCTCGTCGAAGCGATTGCGCCTCGGCTTCATATAGATGGTCGCCACAAGGCCGATGACGCCGCCGACCATGTGCACCTGCTCGTTCACAACAACAAACGACGGCAACTCTCACGGAACAGCAGCCGGCGAAATCGATCACTCCCAACCGAAAGAAAACCCCAGACGTGTCCCAGATCCAATGTGCGGGCAGCGCCTGAATGAGGATGACAAAAGAACCGAGAAGAATGTAGCTCGTAAGTTTCGTACGTTCAACCACGGCACCTGAAAACTGATTGTGAGAAACGAAGCAGCACTTGCCTGAAACAATAGTGGAGGCAGTGGTGGCGAGGGAGAGTTGAAAGAGAAAAGCCGCATAGCTCCATCCCTCCTCGTTTACGTTGAGGTCGGAGCGTGTGGGGTCGTAGAAGAAGTGCCCAAAGCCGACAACGGGATTTCGCAAATATGCGTAGTCTCCAAATGAAAGACCAAAGCCGAGAGACCAATAGGCGAGACCGCCGAAGACGACGTCGACCACATTCTAAGGGGATTTTTCTATGGTGAAGATATGTAGACGTGCCTTGACCATGATGCTCACTTCGTCCTTCGCCGACACGGAGCCCGACTGGAGAAGCCCGAAACCTGAGGGCTGAAAGTGACTGCGCTAAACACACCTGAGTGCATTGTGAAGATGATGAAGGACGAGGCAGTCATCCAGACGGCGTCGTCTTGGTAGAGCCTGTCGACCAGGGCTGGGATTTTTCGTTTTTCGTTTTTTCGTTTTTTTCGTTTTTTCGCCTTTATTTTCTTCGTTTTTTCGTT
>JAQIXL010002156.1:0-14075 GCA_034700245.1 Poikilolaimus oxycercus | reverse complement strand
AATCATCCAGATGCAGGACCGTCACATTACCAAGATTAGCGGAGTTCGCAGGTTCGTTCACGAGTTGTCCTCATTCAATTGTTTAGTGACTTGCTGTCGGCATTCGAGGATGAGACACGTGCGACCCGCGACTTCTTCGAGGAATTCAAGTCGGGCTTGCCGCGAGATCCTGATTTCTACACCACTTTCCCAGAGATTCGAGACGGCTTGTGAGTCTGCTCGACTTTTTCGTTTAGTGCTTGTTCAGGATCAAACTCGAAGAAGGAATTCAAAAGGCGGAAGCGCGTTTTGCGAAGAAGCCCGCAGTTGTTTCGGTGCAAGATCGCTATCTTCAGGAACTCAGGTTTCTCTTTGTTCGATTGAGGCTAAAGTTGTTGTAGGTCGAAGAGGGCTCAGGAGACGGGCCTCGATGGGTACCTTCGCAAGATTGGCATCAAACCGCCGACGGGCGTGGACTCTTCAACTACTTTCTCGAGTCCAACTTCGATGCTCATTCAACTGCCTCCACCAACACGTCCACCACTCTTCGCGCCATACCGCGCTTTTGTTGGTTCTTTTCAAACTTTGAATCATCTGAGATGCTGCAGTTGCCTCCGCTACCGATCTTCGTGGACCTCTCAAAGCCCCCGCCTCCGTTTTCAAAGAGAATTCAGCCTTTGCCGAGTCCGGTTGGTTTTTGTAGTTCTTTCTTATCCGAGCATTTCTTAGGCTATTGTTGAGACTCCGCAGACGAGCTGGAGGCGTTCGTCTCATCAGCCAGTGTCTCCACCAACAGTCCTCAGTCTTTGTCCCCCTTGTCCCAAGCCGCCTTTGCTGAGTTCGTCTGGATCGCAGAGAAGGACAAGTCGAATGGAGCAGCTTAGCGGGATGCTCAGCATTCCAACAGACCTTGTAAGCTCTCTTTTCGAGGTGATCTTTTCTTTTGAGATCATCAAAGTGGCTCCGAATACCCCGACTCGAGTTCTGCTGCTTTGTGGTTCGGATTCGGAAACGCCAAGATCGAGGTTGAATCATTTTCCATGAAAGGAGTGCTCAGGGCTGCTAGCGTAACTCCGCCGTGGGAGCAGCCGCGACGCTCAATTTCGACGCCCATTCTGCCCGTCCTCCAGCTCACGGACATTCTTCCCTCTGAACCTGCTCACTTCTCGCAAAGTTCTCCGGAACTTTTGATGCTTCCCAAAGGTTTCAGGCGTCTCTTTAGCCTAAAGGAATTTAGGAGAAGAGCTCAGTCGACGAATTGATCATCTGCTGGAGTCGTTGAAGAAGATTTCGGAATCGGACAAGGAGGAAGGGGCGGTAGCGATAAAGAAGGAACCAAGTCCTGAGAATTCATCAGGTTTCTTTGCTTTTGAAATTAGGTTTCAGTTTCAGTTGAGTCGCAGCCAATTCCCGTCTTGATTTCATCGCATAGCGAGGAACGACTCTCTCATGAAAGAAGTGAAGAGGACGGACAAGGTCGAGCGCCTTATTTCTTTCGAATTTGAATGTTTAGTGGTTCACATGCCGGTTCTCGTTGAAGAAGTTGAGAAGACATTGCATTTTACGGAAGCGGAACGTGCTGTGTTGGAAACTATGCATCAGAATCTGGTGGCTGAAGCGCCTCTTCAGATCGCCGAGGAACAGAATGAACAAAGTGAGTGAGGCTTGTTTTTACAGACATGTTTGCTTTGAGATTGGAGCACGTCGAATGCACATCACGATTTGGACGAGAAGGAAATCGATCGAATCATACAAATGATGAATCGAGAGGCGGACTCCATCTACGATGGTTTGTTCTTCTTCTATT
Organism: Poikilolaimus oxycercus; assembly: GCA_034700245.1. Lineage (NCBI taxonomy): Eukaryota > Metazoa > Nematoda > Chromadorea > Rhabditida > Rhabditidae > Poikilolaimus > Poikilolaimus oxycercus. The sequence continues at coordinate 12,289 of JAQIXL010002156.1, read as the reverse complement.
TCCCACGTTTCAGATGATACGGATGAAACGTTGGAGGAAATCGAAGAGATAGCCGACTCGGCGGCTCCAAGTGTGAAGGACGATGAAGAAGAGGAAGAGCAACTCGAGGAGGTGGACGCCGTCGACGAGGACGAGTTGGTCATCGTCGATATAGCCGACGAAGATGACGATGAGAAGGAAGGTTGGACTTTGTTTTGTTGCGACAAGGTCGGGTTGAAGATGATCTGGTGCTGGCGGACGAGGTCGGCGACTCCGACGAGGAGGAGTAGAGGGATCGTCAGAACTCTTACAAGGCTTTACTCTCTGAATCCTTTTTGATGATCTGGCATTGTCCTTCAGGAATGATAAACTTGTTTCTTTTTGATTCTTGTTGCTGTTCTCAGGTGATCCACCGCTGGTCGTATTGTTTTGTTCCTCTTTTTTTTTTGTTGATTTGTTGCTCTCTACGCTGCTATCTCCGGTTGATTTTGTCTGTTTTCAGGTGAAACTATCAACGAGTCTTCAACGAAATGGCCGAGCCGGCGAAATTCGTGCTGAACGACAAGTTATGGCGCGATCTTCCACTGCAGTATCTCCAAGACGTGAGTTCCTTTGTTTGTTTCTTCGTAGAGATCAAGCCATTCTTATTCGCTCAACATTTCCGACACTTTTGAATTGCGTTTCCGACTTGAGAAGTTTGCTTTCAGTCGCTGCTTTGTTCAGCTCCGAAAGATGCTGTCAAGTGGCTCGTCGTCTCGAAATACGTCAAGGACTTCATCGTGAGGAACCGAGACAAGATGCCCCGCTTCAAAGGATATTTGATTGCTCTCCAGACCGGCAGGCAAACTAATGTTAGTCTTTTCGTGTATTTTCAGCATGTGATATAGGTTGAGCTTTGTGATGCTTGGCCCGTGAAGTGGCACAATCTGGATTGCGGAAAGTTGATGGAAGGGTCGACGCCATCTTCGTCGATTCTCGAATACATCTCTAAGAGCGAATCAAGCATGCGATGGCGTCTCACGGACACCTCAGTCGCCGGAATGCAGCGCTTCATCAAGCTCGCTCTTGACTGGGTGAGATTTCACTATTTCTTCAACTTGACGATTCAGTTCGCGGTTGAAAACGTTAGATTTAACTGGAGATGCTCCTTTGATGTCGAAGTGCTTCGTCCTTTGGCTGACAGCGGCGTCTGCATTGGCTTCAATCACAAGGACGAGGTTGATGAGGATCTGCTGGATGTCATTGAAAACCTTCACATCAGAAACATTGACGTGAGTGCTTCGTAACCCATTTTTTCACCTTGTTCAATGTTCAGTTTCGTCATCAAGATGAAGTCGATGATTCGTGTCTTCATTGTCTTCGTGATATGTCGCTGGAAACGGTTCAAATTTATGACATCCGTCGCTTCAAGTTGCTGCAGCACCTTGACTGTTCCGTCATTCGCCTTCGTCGTCCGAGTATTCGCTCTTCGGTTTGTTCACAAACTTTGTCAAAGTGTTTCTTTCAGGTGTTTGCTGACATTATCGTCAAGCCGTGGCTCAAAGGAGAGCGTCCCCGTCTCAAGATGATGACCTTCACACTTTTTGGAGACTTCGACTGCTCTTTCTTCGACTCGGTGGACTTTGTGCCGACGGCGGTGGCGGCGAAGCGCAAGCGTCGTGTCTTCCTCTTGATGGACAAGAAGAAGGAGCACACCATGGAAGTCAACGTTGATCTCATCGCTGGTCAGTCTAATGTTAAGGTGCTCATTACTACGTTGGTCTAATTTGTGAAGACTTCGATCATTGACATCGTTGAGAATTTTCGGAATAAACTAATGCAGATCAGCGTTGTCCTTGCAATAAGGATAAATTGCTAGCGATTCATGCAGACATTCCGAACGTGTCACTGTCGAAGTTGTTCGTCTCGCTCCTTCTCAGTTGTTCACGTCGTCGTCGCAGCGAGCGGCGGCTCTTCTCTTCCTCGACTCGTCCGTCCTTTTCTCTCCTTCCACTCCCCTCACAGGATGTCCACGTACGAGGCGTTGGATGCTCCCGCGGCAGCTCCTCCACCGCCACCATCGTCGACTGCTCCGGGCAGCAGCCAGAACAAGCAACCGAATGCGCCTTGCGGTGCGGAGCAAGCATCGCCGGCCACGACACCAGCCAAGAAGTCCTCGGCACAGCCTTCGCCGGCTCAGCCGTCAGAACAGCCTAAAGTGGACTCGGCACCGGCGAAGATGTCCGTCATCCTCCCGCCTCCCCCGCCGCCTCCTCCCCCGAATTGTAAGGGAAGGTCAGAAAGAGAAGAGGAGTAGTGTCGCTGAGGAGAAAGGCGGAGTCGCCGGGCACCACGACACCCGAGGCGACGCCTGTGGGCTCCTCACGCAAGAAGAGCGTGTCGCCGATGAAGAGCACGACGGAGGAGACCTGGAAGCCGCCCGCTCGCAGCACCAGCAAGAAGAACAAGGTCGTCTGCCTTTAGAGAAGGAGAGAAGGAGGAGTTTAGGGTTGGACAAAAGACGACTTGAAGGATATCGACCATTCCAAGCTCTTCAAGGTCTGAAAGGGGAAGGAGAAGAAGAGCAGGAAGCAGATCCTCTTCTTCGTGCTGCTGGCGGTGATGGGCGCGACGCTGCTCGCCTCGATCATCATCCTCATCGTCCACTTCGTCGGCTGAGCGTCGTCCTCCGTCTCGCAGCCCAATATCGTCATTTCATCACAATAAACCTCCTTTTCTATCATATGCTTGTGGCACAAGAGGAACCCTGAAGGAGTTGACAGGAAGCAATGGCTCAGAGAACTGTATGTTCGTTGACGAAGACTGAAAGCACTCCAATTTGCTCGGCCGAAGCCGAGCTTTCCAAAATTTGTTGCCAAGCACAAGGCGTAAGCCAAGGCTGGAACTTCTCAGTACCTCAAACTCGGAGTACTGGTACTCAACGAGAATGCCTCGAATTGGAGCGTCCACAATCGCCTGCTGATAGTTGCGCCGGGTTCACGTTGTCTTCTGCTTCACAAATGCCGTTGCTTTCCATTTGAAAGTTTCAAGGCTCTCAAGCTGTAAACCCGGCGCAACTATGGCCACCAGCTAGCTAGGGTCTGCTATTGTTCCGACGAGGTTGAGTACAGTACTCCAAGTTTGAGGTACTGAACAGTTTCTCGCCTCGGCTTCGGCCCTGTGCTTGGAAACAAATTTTGGAACGCTTGGCTTCGGCCGAGCAAATTTGTATTACCAGTCCAATTGTATTGTATTACCAATTCAATTCAATTTTACAGTTCGGTCATCACTTGTTTTCGAAGCTAGAGCATCCAATAGAACGCCCTGGGAAGACGTCTCGCCAAAGTCGCGTGCTCGCAGTTTGTAGTCCATGTACTTTGTGACACCTGCAAGATGATGAGACGTCCGTTTCAGCGTTTTCATATCTTTCTTGAAAATGTTTGTCCCGCAGTAGCAGAGAAGTTTTCAATTGAATTCAAATCTTTCTGGTCGTGCATGCCTTACCACTTTTGATTCAATCAAAGACTGCAGGATCTGCCTGCCTTACCACGACTTGATCTTCCGCGGACTGGTCGACCCGATGCGAGCCATGGACATTGACGAGACAGAGTTTCTCATTGTAGTGGCTCTACTCTTTTGGACGAGAGGTCGGCTTGAGCTGTTCATCACCTGGCTTCAGGGATTGAAGGAGAATCACAAGAGACGGATCAGCTCGCAGAAAGCGTTCGTCAGAAGATCCTCGACGAGGCTGTCGAATACGAACGAAGGAAAGGCGATGAGAGCGCGGATCTTCGATTAGCTCACCTTTTCATCACGATTGCGTCACTGCAGGTTCGCGGTTTCTCGCGTTTCGTAGATTTCGCTGATGTTAGACAAGACGCTAGTGTGGGCTTTTCATGTCTGTTATCTTGAAGAAGGTTTGTGTTTCAGAGAGCTGTTGTACACGTCCAGGGTAACATTATGATCGCGAGAATCTTCAATCTTTACGACATGCCGGAATCTATTTACACATTCTCTGTTGGATACTTTTAATAAACACGGAGGCATCTCATTTCGGATCCATAAAGCGCACTTCAGACTCACCGTGCAAAGACTAAACCTCTTCATCAATTTTATTCCTCTTTTCCTCTCACACATGTTGTTTATAGAAGCAACAAGAACAACAAAAGCATTCAATAAGTCAGCATATCGTTGAAGCGGGTAAGAAAGTCGATGAGATCGAACTTGACATCAGCGGCAGGAGCCCTCATCTCAATGAAGATTCTGTCGAGAAGACGACGGATTCTCTCCGCATCCATTTCCGATTGAAACTTGTACTTGAAAAGCTCGCGAAAGTACTGCGTGGTCCTTCCAGCCACGGCATCGTTGAGAGCCTCCTGCACGCCGCCACGAGTGAACGGGTAGTTCAGCGAGCGCTGGTCCGCCAGGAAGTAACGACCAAGAAGGCAAAGATTGTTACCCATTTTGGACTCTTTCGTTACTGAAAGAACAAGTGAATCGAACGAAATCCTGCTCGGTGACCTCGAAAGACGGTTGCAGGCGAATGCCGTTCAGTTTTCACTGAAAGTCTTTCTAAATCCGAAAACATTTGAGTTTGGGTTCAAGAACACAAAGCAGAGAGTTCAATCACAGTCTCATTTGAGACGAGACGGGGGGGGGGGGAGTGTTGTGCAATCGCCCGTCACACGCGTGTCTGCCGACCCCTGTTGCTATAAGGGTCACGGGCGCTGCAATCGCCGCGGCCTTGCCAATGCTTGCTGCAACTTGTTTATTACTCCTTCTCAATCCTGTTGAATCGGCGAAGATCCTTCTCTATAACCCTCTCTTGGCCCAGAGTCATGTCACCTTCATGTCTTCCATTGGACGCGTTTTGATCGAAGAAGGACACCAAGTGGTGAGTTCGCAGTTTTTGCGCTGTAATTTGAGTACAAACAAAAAAAGGCTGGTAATGAATCTTTTATTCGGCCTGAGATTTCATTATTTCAGACAGTTCTCGCCCCTTCCGTGGTTCCCGGCGTTCGTTTCGACTCTTCCAACTACACTCAAGTCAAAGTGGTCGAATTCCAAAAAGAAGTCATCGACGATGTCTTGAAAGCTTTCACAGAGTTGGACGACGCTTGGACTGATGATCCTTTCAACGTTCTTCGTTCTTATAAGGCAACAAAGACAAACTTATTCAGCTCCTAGGTCTTCCTCAAAGTAGCCGAGGTCTTCAGTGGACCATGTCGGGCTCTCTTAGAGAGAACCGACTTAATTGAAGAGCTTCGACGAGAGAATTTCGACCTTGGTATCTCGGAATATGTTGACGTCTGCGGCATCGGTAACGCTGCTTTGATGTCGAAAAAGCTTCAGGCATCTTCCACCTGCTAGGTCTCAAGAAGACTATCACGACAACTTCGACGCTGTTCTATGAGTTTCAGCTTGAGGACTTTGGTATTCCAAAAGCGCTGGCCTATGTTCCAGGTAGAGATTTCGCCCCAATTTCAACGACACATTTTCAGCTCTGAATTCGATGCTCTCATCAGAGGAATTGGCTTCATCGATGTGGGCTCGGCTCAAAAACGCCTACTTGTCTCTCGGCTACAGCTTTATTTTTCGAAAGACTCTCGATGTCGTGCAAGAAGTATTCGATGAGAAATTCGTCGACTTCCCAAGAATTCCGGTACGCGATGATTCTGCTTATCATCTTCGCTTTAGGACTTGGTTGCGAACACTTCGTTAATCTTCGCGAACACAAATCCCCTTCTTGATTTTCCTCGTCCAATTCTTCATCGAGTAGTTGAAATCGGAGGAATTCATGTGGAGAGAAGGAATGAGAAGGAGAAGACGGAACTCGAGAAGGTTTGCAACTTGTGTACTGCTGTTTCAACTAAATCATTTCAAAGGAATGGGTTGAAATCCTGAATCGAAGGGTCTCTTCTGTCTTGATTTCATTCGGATCCATGATCAAGAGCGTAAAGATGCCCGAAAACATTAAGCTCGCCATTGTGGAACTATCACAGAGATTCCCTCAAGCGACCTTCATCTGGAAGTACGAAGAGCCAGAGGATGAAGTCGGTCGAGGAGTCGAGAACCTCGTCAAAGTGGCCTGGACGCCGCAGAATGAACTTCTTCGTGAGTTTTGATCTTCTCTTTGAGAAGGTATCAGAAAGCGGAAGAATTAGCGTCTTTCTCACTCACGGAGGGACGGCGAGTGTGAACGAAGGCGTGGAGACGGCGACGCCGATGCTCCTTGTCGGCATATACGCTGATCAAATGAGGAATGCCGCCATGGTCGCCGCTCACAAAACGGCGATCGCCTTGGACAAGTGGAGATTCGATGATGTGGACTATCTTGAAGAAGCTCTACGGACGATGCTTGAAGATCCAAGGTAAGAACTATCCGGAGAGAGTCGAAATGATACTGGTTGGCAACTTCTCACTGTCAATTTACAGTTACGCCGAAAACGCGAAACGCCTGGCTGCTCAACTCAAGGCTCGTCCACTTTCGCCTCGAGAATTGGTCGCCAAATACACGGCCTTCGTCGCGGAACACGGCCCTCTTCATCATTTGACGCCCGTCTCGTTGAAGATGAACTTCTGGCAGAAAAACTTCCTCGATGTCTTCGGTCTCTTTATTTTGATTCTTCTGACTTTCGTCTTCTCTCTTCGTTGGCTCTTCAAGAGATTGTTCCGATCATCTGGAAGTCATGTGAAGACGGAATAGTTGAAGCCTTTCCTTGAGTAATGCATAATACAGTCGTTGATGTTTGGCTGTTCCTGAAAAAGGGTGCTTTTTGGTAGCGGACGGTGAGCTGTAGGCGAAATGGAACCCCCTGTCCAATCGCGCCTATTCAACATCCCGGCTTGAATTCTACAATACAAAAACTTCACAAATTTTTCTTCCTTCCGTCTTCTGTGACAGGCTTACAATTGATCCCGCGCCCGACACGCGACGCCCAGCACGAAAAAGGCTGATTGCTCAGTTTCCGAAACCAAGGCTTCTTTTTGATTGTGGAGCTCGACAGACACCGCAACACCTTTTTACCGAACCACTTATCGACTTTTGAACTTTACTACAATACAAGGCGTGTGTTCTAGCACATTATCAGGGAATAAATGGCTTCCGAAATCTCGTCGAGGTCGAAGAGTCGGGCGAGGATGATCGTGCCTTGAACACGGATAACAATTTTCAGCAAGGGAACGGTATGACATTGACACTATAAATGCATTACGCATTCATTAGGCAAGTGAAACCGCGAACCTGCAGCGAAGACATTGTCACGAAAGTCTGGCCAGTCGCAGATCGGCTGCTCCCTTGATCGCACGGCCAAGTCCGGTCGCAACAATGGAATTGTTCAAGTCAATGGAGGTGTTGTCGATGATCTTCACATCAATACCTTTTCCGCCAAAGGGGAGCCAGCATCTAAAGAGCTGGAACTTTAGAGGTCGTCAAGGCCAAACTTCGTGAAAGTCAAAAATCCAGAATCTGTACAGCATCTCTTGACGAGATCTTTCAAGGTCTTGTTGACGAAATGGAGCTGCTCCTTGTTTACTGTTCTGAGCTGCCGGTAAAGTCCATTTCTATCGGCTAGAGGTAAAGCTTTCGGGGGCAGTAAGCGAATCGCCAGAGGCAAAGGTGTTGGCAGAAGAGAACCAAAAGAGGATTCTGAACGAGGCGTTGCTCTTCGAGAAAGAGAAGAACTCTGATGATGCTGATCTCCGATTGGCCAGACTTTTCATCACAATGTCTTCGCTGCAGGTTCGCGGTTTCACTTGCCTAATGAATGCGTCATGCATTTATAGTGTCAATGGCATACCGATCCCTTGCTGAAAATTGTTATCCGCGTTCAAGGCACGATCATCCTCGCACGACTCTTCGACCTCGACGACATTTCGGAAGGACAATGTGCTAGCATGCGCTCCTTATATTGCAGTAAAGTTCAAAAGTCAAAAAGTCAAGCATCTTGCTGTCTCACTGGAGTCTCAAAGAGTTTCTCACACTCGAAGCACCGCAGAATGACCGGGGTCTGCGGTGCTTTGAGTGGAAGATTAGCTGAGATTTACTCTTCGAGAGAAACATGGTTAATTTCGCTTTAGTGAGAATACCATTTCTGTCTATCTTCTCTGCCCAGCTCTCGTCTACGACAGTTTGCTCGAAACAAGGTTGTTCTCGAACTTTTGAAGACCAGCATCGAAACACTCAAAGAACCACTAGACGATGGCAGCGGCATTAGGAAAGTTAGTCCATAAGATGTAGAGAGGAGAAGAGGCAAGGAGAGGAGGTCGAGAGATCAACGAGACCAAGTGTGCTGGCAAATGTGCCTTACGCGCCGGACTACAACGCTCAGCGCCATGCGCGTCCCGCCATTGCCATCAGCAGCACCCCACGCTCCCGCGTGTGTGAGCGCCCAGTTCCTTGTTTAGTTCCTCCCTCTCTTCACCTTTGTAGAATGGAAAAAAGAATGCTCCACGGGTTTTGAGTTTATTGATCGTTTTGTTGAAGTTGATTGCCTGCATTCATCGCGGCTTGGTTTTATTCATTGGGCTTTTGAAACCGAACCCTTGCAGTCAACACATGAGCCTCAAAATGTCCTATTGGATTTGTTCGAGTCTTTACAAGTCTTCTAGCCGTGTGCCGTTTCGTGCGCAAACAGTTTGACAATAGGTAGTGTCTAAAGAAGTTCTTTCTTATTCCTTTTACAAACCTTTCAGCGGCAGTCTTGGATATCCTCAACAACATCCTCCCGCACGTTTAGTCGATTTCTCGCGAGACCACAAAATGTCTGACCAATTCTGACTTCTCTGACTCTTCACGTGTCCACTCTTCCCTCCCCCTCCCTACATGTCCTTGGCTTGGAAAATTGTCAACATCTCTCTCATCGCTTCTGGCACGTCGATCCGTCTGGCGGGCTAGAGGTTTTCGGCCGTCTTTATCCCTTTGCGAGGCGCTTATGTGGACTAGAGCTATTGCAGACTCTAAGTGAAGATGCCGACACGGCAAGGTTGCATCGTCTGCGATGCGCCGTCGGCGAACAGACACTTCGGAGTCTGGACCTGTCGAGCTTGCGCCGCCTTCTTCAGACGATGCGTCGTCCTCGACATTCACTACAAGTGTCACGCCAACGAGACCTGCCATACCTCCAGATGTGAGTCTGTTTTCTGAAAATTCCCGCTTGAGAAATCGACCAGGTTTCGAATTGCGACGTGAATTCTTGTGAACAAATATTGCAAACATTGATCACTCGGCTCAATTTTCAAGTCCCGGTTTCAAAAGAATTGTAAAGCAAGTTGATTTGAAGCAATTGCCACTAATCGCGTCTCTATCTCTACGAAAATTTTTCAGTACGTCGTCCAGTCTGCCGGCATTGCCGCTTCAATAGATGTGTGGAGGTCGGCATGCAAGCTTCAGGTTTGTTGTTTTTGATTTCCACAGCTTTCAGAGATTCGTCCGGCACCGCAGGATCCATCAAGTTTACGCCCATTGAAGGTTGAAGAATCCGACGAGCTAACCGAAGTTTGAATGGGCCACAGCTAATCTTCATTTCCAGGGTCCCTTGCCGTATCTCGACAAAACCGTGGAATGGTACAGTTCACTAAAGAGAGCAAGAGAAAAAGCTCACGGCAAGGTGCGTTTCAAGCTGTTGTATTCGCAACCCTCCAGCATTCGGACCAATGTTGTCAACTATCGGAGAATATTGTATTTCAGGAACAGAAAAATAATTTTTTCAGCGAGAGAGTCGTTCGATGACGTTCGACGAGATGTGCGAGGTTCATCGAGTGGACACCGAGCTGATGATGGCCAGCATGCGACCCTACTTCTTCACCGAATACTACGCGCTGCCGGAGGATCAAATCGTAAGCCATCTGAAACGTTATTGTTAGCAGGAAGAACGGCAAGATCAAGAGGATGACTGAAAATTGTTTGATGACAGCTCTTCAAGTGCAATGTGTGAAACTTCTTTCAAATGCTCACGGAGTATCGGAAAGAAAATGTGCTTGGCCGAAGCCAAGCGTTCCAAAATTTGAGGCCACATGGCAGAAGCCGAGGGCAACATTTGAGGACGGACCTCTAAGGATGAACTTGCGTTCGATCGGTGAAGCAGACCGTTGTCGTTCCCCTGATCTCGCTTGCCCCGTAGTTGCGACGGGTACAACACAGACCACTAAATGACTCGTCAATCTTTTGCTAACTGCGATTTCATTAGCGTAAACCCGGCGCGACTATAGTACTTGACCAGATTGGCGTCAAATGTCATCGCTCCCGTATCAGGTTTCTGCCTGTGTTTCAAGGTAGCTTGCGTTCTCGATCAACCTCGGTTGTGTCGTGGACAATTTTTGGTTCGCACCGCTGGGGTATCCGGTGGTGCACATTAGAGGTTCGGTAATGGCCGAATGAACCTGGTTGTTCGTCAACCCGCTGTGTTCCCGACAATATTTTGATTTCAGAAGCTCCTCTTTCACAACTTCATGCTACCAGTCGGACTTATCGAGACGGCCTTCTGGACGGCCCTTGAAGGTCGCACCGACGGCATAGTGCAGCACAACGGCAATTACATCAACTTCTCCAGTCTTGAGTCCTATGCGAACTCTCCAAGTCCTTCTCAAGAGAGAATAGACACCTACAGGTATTGTTCGCTATCAGCCAAGAACTTGCAGGTAATGTGCCCCGTATCAAAACCTCATAATGAATGGGCTGGTTCGACCCATCAGAAGATTGAGCCTTGACGAAACGGAGATGCTCGTCATTTGCGCGCTCATGTTTTGGACTAAAGGTTAGCATCGTGGACGCAATGGCTGGAAGCGTTCACTTTTTGCTTTGGAGTTTCGGTGGAACATGTTTATTTTTGCGTCCATCGAATCGAATCAATCTTTTCTCATCTGCAATTTCACCATCGCACATTCAATAAATATTATTTTGCTTCTTTTCCAAAACCTCCGAAACAGATTTCTTTGCTAAACTTCAGCAACGTTTTCATTCAGGAGTCGAGGGTGAGACGGCGGAGACGGAGGCGGTGACGGAGAAGGTTCGAATGTGTGTCCTTCATGAAGCAGCCGAATACATTCGAAAAAAGGGCGGCAGCGACATCGAGATTCGGCTCGCTCAGATCCTTCTCATCATTCCTTCACTACAGGTTCGTTGACAGGAGAAAGAGAGAGCTCGAAATGAGAGAAGCTGTATCGTTAGCTGACTAAGAACCAGGCTGATCCAGATTTGGTGACACGGAGCTTCCCGATCTCTGTCAAGTCGTCGTGCCAAAGACAAGTTTGCAGAGAGTGGCAACAGTAGTCCAGAACAACATCATCATGGCCAAAATATTCAATCTGCATCACGTAGACGAGCGACTCTATCTCATGTCCAGCAGCAGGGTCTAGCATCTCGAAGCTCGTATCGAAGGCGCAAATACGGGTGTAACTCTGATCGTTTGGCAACGCGACGGGCGTCTTTCAATTCTGAACACTCAATTCGTGACCCTTTCATGCTCGAAATACTGTACCTCACTTTCCTCATTTCTTCAGAAAGCTGATGTGTTTCAGATTCGGAGCGTCAGTTAAAACTGTGCGCCTAGTGTGCTGACTTGGGGAATGGCCGTTCATTCAACCAAACGAAACCACAGCGGTAATTGCCTCTCAAAAGCTTCACAATTCGATTCCTACGACACGTTTCAAGCTTTCAACTAGTGCTAATTGGGAAAGTCGTAAGCAATATCATCGAGCTTTGAGACGAATAAGACGTGCACAATGCATACTTAGCAGATTAGGGGTTCGTTTCACAGCATGATTTTCAATTGTCGCGTCTTCCACAAAAATTAGCCTTGAGATAATCACCCAGGTCTTCATCTTGTTTTGAGGGATCTCTTGCTCGGATCAGAAAATGTTTTCTCATTCTCAAGACATCAAAGACCTGACAGGTTTTCTCTAAAACCAAAAGACGGCAAGGGTTCACGAGATCACTGCGAGCACCGTGAAGATTAGCTGAGATATTCTATTCGAGAGAAACATGCTTGTTATGATTTCGCTGTTTGTGAACCGACTTTAGTAATAATTCTATTTCTGCCCTTTCCCCTTATATGTACGCCAGGCGGCAAATTTTGGAACGATTGGCTTCGACCGATCAAATTCGAAGAGGAAAAATAAACGGCTCTTACAGCTGCAACCAAATGGAGGCTGGAACAGACCAATAACGAAATCGCGAACGCGAATAAGAGGCTCGCTTTTCTTACAGACAGACAAGACCACAAAGGATTGTCCACATCCGTTTATTCGAAAGGGAATGTGTGGGGAAGGAGGAGAAGGCCGCCGCTCAGGGGTTGTACTCGATGGGCAGGTTCTTGCGGCGAACCATGCCATC
>JAQIXL010002155.1:0-14080 GCA_034700245.1 Poikilolaimus oxycercus | reverse complement strand
AACATGTTTATCTTGCTCAGCATTCGATGGCGAGTCGAATGGTATATACTGTTGCCTTACTACCACACTGCTAAGGCTCTAACCATGCAATTAGTGGACTTTGTAACACGGCCTTCTATATATTAGTAACCCATCGTGGTTCTAAGGTAAAACCCATCGTGGTTCTAAGGTAAAGCCCATCGTGGTTCTAAAGGTAAAACCCATCGTGGTTCTAAGGAAAAAACTACTTTCATGAGAAAACATCCTCGATGGAAGAAGCCGGCAATTGACTCGAGTACAAATTAAGGACATTGACGTTAATAAAGGCCACCCGGGGTCTTTGAGAGCACAATCGACGAATGGGACAATGGCAATAAAAGAGGCAAAAGGATTGTGAGTGACGGGGATTGAACTCGGGTCCTTGGTCTGAGAGAAAGCCGTGGCAGCCACTAAGCCACGTGGCATGAATAGCGAAGTTTTTGGGTCAAAATGGCTCAAAATCACGTTTTTATATCTTTGTAAAGTTTTTGGAAGTTTTGTCCGGGCAAGCTTAGCATCGTTGGAAAGAGCATAAAAAGTTGTACAAGTGTGCAAAATTTCATAAGAATCGGATCATTGGTGTTCGAGAACTGAAAAGAATGAAATAATGTAACAATGTCACAAATGCCTATTGGTTCTCTGAAGTAAAGGGACACAGCTTCAATCAGGCGAAATGAATCAATGCGTTCGTCTCATCGTTTTCGGGAAGCGCTTCCCAAAACCAACGCCTTCGCGATTTTTCACCGTTCTAGCATCAACGCATTCGGACGTGATGGATCTTCCCAACTCACTACTCTTCCCGGTTTTCCAATTTCTCTCTGTCCGTGAACTTTGTCGACTCGAAAGGACATGCTCTCGTCATCGAGATCTCATCAAGACCAACAACCGAAAGCTTCAAAAATTTGAAGAGCCTCTACATATTGTCATCACTACGCCAAAGGCTTACATTGACATTTCCAACGAAGCAAGAAAAAATGAGTATAATTGGACCAACAAGCAGTTCTCTTCTACCCCTTCGAGGGAGGTGAAAGTGGAAGTTGTAAAAGAAGGTCTTTTTGGATTTCGAAGAAAACGAGTTCGACTCTCCGTTATAGACGATGCAAAGCGTGGCGGTCATTGCTGGGACTCTGAATCGTGTCCGAGGACCTGTCGACCTCATCCTCTTCACGAGTTTCCTTACCGCGATGATTTAATTGAAACAATTCTTCCGTCAGCCAAGAAATTTGTTACCATCCACAAACTAATCATTAAAGCGCAAAAAATGAAGGATATTGAAGTCGTACTGCGCCTCTTTGAAGGAGGGCACCTTCATGAGCTGACTGTTTGTGAAGACAAGCGCAATAAGTTCTCTGCGGATGGGAGACCCGTGATTCTAGCAGAAGATTTAGTCACGTTAACTCTCGAGACGAAGTACCGCCTGCAGCCTCCTGAAGTGACGACTCGAGCAAGCAGCAGTCTCTCCAAAACCCTAACTGCAATAACTTTTGATACAATTCGACTCAAGTTGTTGTCGGAGTACGTCTTCTCCGAAGAACTAGTTCTTCATATTTTGACTGCTAAAGAATGGATCGAAGTGTGCCTGTAGAAAAAAGTGCGACAATGTCACAAAGTTGAGGGGGGAGGAGTAAGTTGTCAAATTTTCTCCATTTAGACCCCCACTTTTTACTTCATATTCTTTCTCTACGACCTCGATTACCTATACTAACACTGACTTTGGACTCGTACGACGTCTCTGTACAAAAAAATGCGACAATGTCACAATGTCAGGATGGTTACGACTTTATATAGTACTAAGGATCGGCCGCTATGAGCGGGCCTATAAAACGCGAGCTCAATCTCGCAAAACCGCGAATCGAGGCGGCGATCGCAAGGATTGAAGCGACGCCGACGTTTGTCCTTAAAACTGATGGATCTCAGACAATTAGTGTCTGGGACAATGCCAAAAAGGACATCCTTACAGATATCTCTAAGTTGAGAACCTGTACGAGGGAAGTTAATCGCCTTATGAGCGAGTGGGAAGATGTACAACCAACAATTCCTGCGGCTAAGCTCGATGAGGATAAGGTGAAGTTTTCAGAGTGGGATGCGATTTTGGCGCCATTATTGAGCAAAGCAGCCGATATGATTGAAGATTTGTCTAGTGCTGAAGCTCAAATAAGCAATGCCAAATCGGAAGCTGCAAAAGCATCAATGCCAAGTGCAACAGCTTCTTCCGTGGTGGCGTCGACCCCCGGAAGCATTCCCATTTCAGCCTCTTCCATTGTGACGCCAATTTCGGCGAGTCTTCCGACGACTGTTTCCGCGATACCAGCGAGTTCCGGGACAGTTCCTTCATTGTCGTCGACATCGGCGTTCTCGACTGCGTCTGCGTCTTTGCTGACAGGAACGTTAGGCATTCCGATCGCCCCAACGATAATGACGACAACGGTCGGAAGTGCTCCTCCGGTCTCAAGCGCGACGGCAAGGAGTGAGCTGCCGAAACTGCCAACACAACAGCTTCCAACCTTCGACGGAGAGAGAACGAGGTGGAGGCCCTTCAAAGACATGTTCGATGCCATGATCCACAACCGGCCGGGACTCTCAGACATCGAAAGGCTGCAGTTTCTATTGGGATCGTTGCAAAAAGAGGCAAGAACATTGGTTGAAGGATTTCCTGTGCTTGGCTCGTCGTATGCGCATGTTTATAAGGCGCTCGAAGACGAATACGGAGATACAACAGTTCTACTGATGAAACTCCATGCTGAATTGCGTCACCTGCCAAGAGCAGATCATGGAATTGAGAGCGCAGCCAAGCTTGTCCGAGAAGCGAAGCGGATTTGCCGCATTCTGCAACTTCATAGAGAGCCTATCGACTCACCTCAAATCTCTGGATGCATTGAGGAAAAATTGCCTATCTGGCTACTCAAAGGAGCAGTGAAAAAGAGAAAAACGGATCCATTGTGGACGACGGAGCGTCTGTTCGCCTTTCTCGAAGAGGAGATTCAAACTGAAAGGGCAGTCTCCGAGGCTCAGATGCTCTATGGCCGACCTGACAAGAAGGTGACATCGGCTGCCGTCGTCGAATCCAGAGAGAGATCGAAATTCGAGAGGCCGAAGTATGAGAAGCAGAAATCCGTTGAAAAACCGAAATTCGGAGATAAGCCGAGAGCCAATGAGAAGAACCTTCAATCGAGCAGAGGCAGTCGCGAGCCTCTTCAGCCGTCCTGCAAAGTGTGTAATGAGAAATCGCATTGGACGGAGGATTGCCCGAAATTTCCGACAGCAGCATCCCGTAAGAAGAAGGTCGAAGATATGGGAGGCTGTGGAAGATGTGCTCGGTTCAATCATCAAGAGAATAACTGCAGGTCGAAGCTTTCTCGTTGCCCACATTGTCAAAGGGACGGGCATCATCGAGCCTTTTGTGGCGATCACGACAAGAGGAAGCGAACCACGACTGCGGCCATGAGTGTGAAGAGTGATGGACTCGATAACGACGAGCAGATCATCTTGATGACGACGCAGGCGACGCTTCGAAATCCATTCAACGAGACGCAAAAGATGAAGGCGCTCGTGTTCTTCGATGACGGCTCTCAGAAATCGTTCGTATCCCGCAAGGTCGTCGAAACGCTCGGACTACAGCCTCAAAAAGAGAAGGTGATTTGCCTCGAGACGATAAATTCGGAGAAGCCGAAAAGAATGACGGCTCAGATCTTCAAAATCGGCATCACGAGAATCGATGGCATTGTAACCTTTATCACGGCCATTGGAGTGCCGAAAATCACAGACGAGCTCGAGACAATTGGTCGAGAAGAAATGTGGAAGTCTAACCCTGAAGCGACGAGCGAAGAGCCGGGCATCTTAATCGGCGGCGACCACATGAAGAAGTTCGTCCATATGGGCTCGCAGCTCCCATCGGGTCTCTCGGCCATTGACACGGCATTGGGCAAAGTCGCCTACGGAAAGATAACTGTGGCTAGTGCGATTGTTACCGAGGAAAGCCGTCTGAAGCAAGATGACAAGGATCTCGTGGCCAAGATGTTCTCGTTGGAAGGCGCAGGAATCCTCGACAGTCCTTATGAGAACGACGACGAGCGTGCCCGAGAGATCTTCAAATCGACGCTGGAAAGAGACGAGGAAGGCCGCTATCAGGTGAAATTTCCTTGGAAAACGGAGAACCCTGACCTCGCAAACACTCGTCCAATGGCTATGGCTCTCCTGAGGAAGGTGCTCGAGAGGCTGAAAGAGAAGCCGGAGTTGCTCAAGGAGTACGATTCGATCTTCCAACAACAGCTGAAGGACGGCATGATTGAAGAAGCACCGAGAGTACCTGAAGGAGTGGAGTTCTTCCTGCCACATCATGCGGTAATCCGAGAAGGCAATAAGTCGACGAAGCTGAGAATTGTCTTGAACGGCGGAGCATCGAAGAAGTCGCTCAACTCTCAGTTATATCGAGGACCTGTGATCTTGCCGAACGTCAGTGGAATGCTCATCAGGTTTCGAACCTACGAATATGTGGTGACGAGCGATGTGGCCAAGGCGTTCCTTCAAGTGGGGCTCCAGAAAGAAGACCGTGATGCGTGTCGATTCCTCTGGGTGAAGAACATTGAAGAGCCTCCGACTTCCGACAATATTGTCACGTTCCGCTATAGGCGTTTGCCGTTTGGGATTATCTCCAGCCCATCAATTCTGGCATTGGTCATTGATACTCACCTCGACAACTCGCCTGAGCCATTGGCCGAATTGCTTAAGAAGAACGTCTATTGCGATAATGTCGTCTTCTTCGCGAAGAATGTGGACGAGGCCCTCCGCAAGTGTGAAGTGGCCAAGAGCATTTTCGCTTCTGCAAAGATGGAGCTGCGGCAGTTCCTCAGTAATGCCAAGGAAGTCAATGAGAAGTATGCCGATGATGAGAACTATGAGTTTGGAGGATTTCTCGGTTTGAAATGGAATACCGAGAAGGACGAAATGTCGATCAGAGGAGCCGATACCGAATTGACGGCCACGAAGAGAGGAGTTCTTCGAATGATCGCGTCCACCTTCGATCCATTAGGTTTCATGGGCCCGGCACTTCTGCAAGCGAGACATTTCTTCCAACAGCTATGGAAAAGGAACAGAGACTGGGATGAGGAGCTTACCGACGAGGAGAAGATCGAGTGGAGAGACATTCACGAGAATCTGAAGTCGAAGGTCCTGAAGTTCCCGAGAATCATCGCTCGAGGTGAGCAGCCGTGTGAGCTACATGTCTTCTCTGATGCATCTCTCATTGGATATGGCGGAATTGTTTACCTGGTCGAGGGAGAGAACGTCAATGCCGTCTTTGCAAAAGCGCTGCTATCGCCGACGAAGCCAGCTACCATTCCAAAATTGGAACTGACGGCAGCTCAAATCGCAGCCAAGATCAAATTGTTCGTCGAGAAGGAGCTGGACATGGAAGTCAGTAGAGCAACTTTGTGGACAGACGCCAAGGTGGCGCTCGCGTGGATCCGAGGCAATGGCGGAAAGCGGACAAAATTCATCGAAAACCGAGTGGAAGCAATCAGAAGGGCCGGTTTCGACGAAGTTCGATATGTTCCGACGGCGGATAATCCAGCCGACATCTTGTCTCGCGGCATGAGCGTTGACGAGCTGCAACAATCAGATCTTTGGTGGCATGGACCATCCTGGCTCACAAAACGAGATGAATGGCCGGCGACGCCTACCTTTGCCGAAGAAGGCGAGGAGATGGAGAAGGAAGAGGAGCTGATCGCCGTGATGGCTGTGAAGGTGAAGGCCAGGGAGTCGGTCATCGATTCGACACGCTTCAGCAAATGGAGCAAACTCACTGGAACCATGGGAATTGTCCTTCGCTTCATTCGCAAATGCTCGAAAGGTCTCGATGACAAGGAACGAGGCCCCTTGATGAGAGAAGCAAAGAAATTGAAGGAGTCGTTTCTGCCGTGGGCTTCGGCGCGAGAGCGCATTGCCGCTGAGAAGGTGCTGATCAGACAAGCAGAAATCGAGTCGCCGCCAGATGACGAGATAGTGCGAAATCTTCGCATTGTCAAGAACAAAGACGGCCTTCTCATTTGCAAGGGACGAATCAGCAACAGCGAATTGAAGAAAGAAGCGAAGGAGCCCGTGTACATGCCGAAGATGCACTGGAGCACGCGACTGCTCATCCAACACTTTCACCAGGCTCTTGGACACGCGGGCGTCAGCCATACACTGTCCGAGCTCAGACAATCGATATGGGTGGAGCACGGCAGACAGGCTGTGTCGGTCGCGATTAGCCGCTGTGGAGGATGCCGAAGAGAAAAGGCGAAGCCATATGAGCTCCCAGAATTTCCTCAACTGCCAGAAGAGAGAGTCCGAGAGAGTCGTCCATTCGAGTTCACAGCAGTCGACTACTTCGGGCCGATAAAGCTGAAAGAAGAAGAAGGAATCGAGAAGGCGTGGGTCGTCCTGTTCACTTGCCTTTCTTCAAGAGCCGTTCACTTGGAAACAGTGACGACGCTCACAATCAGCGAGAGATTCCTCTGCTTGCATCACAGATCCTTTGAATCCACCGAAACAGTCTTGTTTTCCATTTCTTCGCATCCCAATTTCAACAACGATCCCTTCAGTCCATTGTGCTTTGAGTGAAAAAGAAGGGTACCGCTTTACATCCGGGTCCATCTCAAGGCAATCGAGTCGGGCGTCGGTCGTGAACAGCCGCCCGGGCTAGCGGCGCTCACTCACTAAAGTGAGCTACCTACACTGTTGCTAGTCTTCGATTTTCTCGAAAGCTTCCCCCGTCAATTTCATATTCGCTAACTCTCAAACTTTAAGAAGGTGTAATTCTTCAAGCATCTTGTGAGAAGATCGTTCTTCAGAAGCCATTTATCCGAGCGCTAACGCCGCGATCTTTATTAAAAATTTCAACAAGAATTTGCAGGGCACACAAAGATGCGACTCGTGGAAGAATTTTGCAGTTTGAAAGAATTCTGGTCCGAAAAAGGAACCACTTTTGATATAAGAGGCAGATGGGTGTATGCCAAAGGGAATCCTCGTTCTTCGACCATCTTAGTGTAGATAACGTGGCGATTCTTGAGGCGCACGATGGTAGAATAGCAAGAAGATAACGCAACGATTAACTACTTTTCGCGCATGAATCATAGGGAGGTGCATGTACATATGTGACCGGACATCCTTTCTCCGCCGTCATTTGCGAATAGACGAACGCGTCTTGCCATTACACGGACGATCGTAGAAAACGGCAGTGAGTGCTCTTGTCCAGAACGGTTTCAAGACAGCCGTTGGTGCCTTGGCATATGCGGGGTAGTAGACGACGAGCCCAATGTTATCCAAGCCTAAAACAGCTTGCATTTTTTTGTAATTGCACTTACTGATTGACACGCAAAAGTTCTCGAAGGACCTGTGGTCTGTCAATGTACGATTCTCATACTCCTTGAGCAAATACTCCATCAAGTTGACCTCCTGAAAGCATAAGATCAATTCAAGAACTGATACTTACACGGATATCCGGGAGGTCCTCGGGTGGTAGCACACGATGAAGGCGTGCTTGGCGTTGTACGTTCAGCAACGCGGGAGACGATGGTGGTGGCGGGAGAGGACTTGGTTCTCGTCCCCATGGGTCTCTTCTGGCGCAGGACGCGCCCGAGGATCCTCCAGTGGCGGAGGGCGCGCACGTTGGTCTTCCCGAGGAAGCTCGAAGACCACAAGCGCGTACATTGTTGACACTCCTCTAGCACGTCTTCCTTTAAGGATCCGCCCTGGTGTCTTCAACAGAATCAAGGGTCAATTGTCTGGTCCGAAAACTCGACTTTTGTTGTTTGGATCTGCTCTAGGGAACATTCTAGGCACCGTCCAGACACACACCTTTGCGAGACTAGTGTGACTGCAAGACGCCGAGAGGTCCTTCACAACCAGTCCGGTGAAATCAGAAAAAGACCATTTCCAAGGGGTATGCTGTCGGGTATTTTCCAGCCAATTTCGATGGCCTTTTTAGCCGATCTTTTGCCGACGTTTTTTTTTATATATTCAGCGGAATTTCTGGAGCTGATTTTTGCACTTTTGGACCATTTTTGCCCTTGGAACATTTGAGAGAGCCCCAATTCCCTCAAGCAGCGCCTCCTAAGCTTTGCGCGGAAATTTAGGATTTTAAAAACCCAATAATTGCTCCTTAGAAAATTTACAAATAACTAACTTCTGAGTGTAGGAAACGGTCGGGTTTCTGGAACCGTCTATGGCCTCCTTGGTGTAAGCCTCAAGCTTTGTGTGGCTCTGCAAATTCCTGTTAGTTCACATTGTATAAATGTCACCGCGTTAACAGGCTCGTATAAATCGCGGGAATTGCAAGCTAACGGGAGAAGAAGCCGACGAGAAAGTCGAAGACGAGCAAGTGTCTAGGAAGCTCACTCAGCCTAGTGAGTGGGCGCCGCTAGTCGACGCAGCTGTTCAAGACGAGACTAGGGACCACCCATCTGAAATAGCTTCGAATGGGCCCGGATGTAATGCGGCCCCCTTCTTCCTCACTCAATATGTATGTATGTATGTATGTATGTAGATTTATTCGCTCAGGGACAAGGGAAAAGTTGTAGTCGCCTTGACGTTCGTCCGCGCGTTGAATTGCAGCCGTGTTGAAGTTGTAGTCGATTCCTAGCCGCGTTGGAGGTGCAGCCGAGTCTTAACCGCGTGGGAATTGTAGCCGATTCTTAGCCGCATTGAAGATATGATATGCCACAATGAGGTAAAGCTTCACTAAGCAGGCCTATTTTCAACTCTTCTCGTCAACGTTACAGAAACAGAGGCCGGCAAAGTCATCTTGTATCTGTTTATCGTTGAGCTCCGAATTTTTGGAAGGTTCGACACAAGTCGAGCCACAGCCATTGGAAGCCCTCAACAAGTGCACCGTAACATTCTGTCTGCATGGTCGAGCCTATGGATGGAACTAGCACTTGTACACTTTTGCTATACATATTGATCACTAGATGCTACTGTTCTGAGAAGACAAGCTGTTGTCGAAGTCTGCTGCCTCCAGGGGCATGGTTGTAGTAGTCTCATTCTACTCTCGTATACAACTGACAATCATGTTACTGTATGTACCAAGTGCATGAGTTTTCCTCCCACTCACGAAAATTTTGAACGAAAACTCATGACACTTATTGTTGCATTGACGTCGTTTTTGTGCGTGATTCTAACCATAGATATCAAAAGGAAACTGTGAAAGATTTAAGGCAAAAACAAACGGTGGCTGCAGTTACAACGACGAGCAGGATGGCGGATTTGTATAAACTCTTGCATGTTTTCAGAGAAAGAGCGAGCATCTCTATTGTAAGGACTTCATAATTCGGCACTTATGTATTGTTCGACTTTCGGTAAGTTGACATGCTCTTTCACGCATTTGATTTGCATTTTCGCAATAGATTACGTAACTTAAACCTGATGCGTGTACGCGGCAACTGACAATGAGGAACAGAAATTGGCGTTCTAATTCGTACGCGACGGTGCTGCGGCTCGTGAGAACTCGCACTCGCTGTTTCGAATTTGCTGTTCTTTGCAGAATTTTTGGAAGGCCCGACGGAAGTCGAGCCAAATTCGAAACCGCGTGCTCCGGCTATTTCGTTCTTGTCATCCACAATCAGCACGACGTCTTTGATCAGATTCTCGCTGAATAATGTTCAGTGGGAACATTTTGCAAGTTTTGAAAGTGTCAACGCAAGTTGAGCTAAATACGAGCTTTTCATTTCAATACATCACTTTGACGCAAGACTTAGAAACTGGATTGAAAGACTTTTCGGCCGATATCGACTCTCACTCTCCAAGGCGCGCGCGGCATTTCAACATCCCGATCTGCAGCGGTCGAAGGTCAGATTTCGTCATTGCAAGAGACCTTATGCGGGCCGGTGTTTCTTGACCTCGTCAACAGCCTCGTTGCTCGGCTGACCATCGCTTGCCTCTCTTCGCCTTCATTCCTCCTTCAAACTTTCATGGACGACGTTCTTCAAATCGTCTTCACGATATTCTTCAAATCGTCTTCAAGTGCGAGTCCGTGTTTCAACCCGGCGGTAAGGTCACCGGTCATGTTTTTCTTCGTCTCCTCAAGCCGCTGAAAGCCCGA
Organism: Poikilolaimus oxycercus; assembly: GCA_034700245.1. Lineage (NCBI taxonomy): Eukaryota > Metazoa > Nematoda > Chromadorea > Rhabditida > Rhabditidae > Poikilolaimus > Poikilolaimus oxycercus. Next base: position 3,984 of record JAQIXL010002155.1, on the reverse strand, counting down.
AGTGCGAAGATCGTCGTGGATGGGCAGGCTACGGCGCACTGGATAGAATCATCGTGAGTTTCTTGACCAATTTAAACCGGCTTCTCGTGCCTTGCAGAACCAACTCCGATGGGTGAGAGACGACGTTTCCTGTTCAATCTCTTTAGAACCTCGTCGACTGATCACATGTCAAGAAGCGTTGCCTATGTGGAGAGGGAGCAGTTTGTTTGGAAGCCCGCATCCGCTAAATTCGTTCAACCCGGGGATCACAGATTTCCGTTTTGCTTCGTCTTACCAGCAACCTGCCCGCCTTCGTATGAAGGTTTTTTTCAGATTTCAAATGTTATTGCATTTTTTTCCGGCAAGGAGAGTGACATTCGCTATAAGTGCACGGCGGTCATTGATCGCCCTTGGAGATTCAATTATAGGACTAGCGCCAAGTTTACCGTTAAGCCCATCTTCAATCTTTGCCCGTCGCACGTGAAGATAACTTTGGCATTTTTTTAACGGTTTTAAGGGACTCTGACAACATCTTGACTTTCAGAAGGTCTCGATTGAGAAGAGCGACAGCTGTCAGCTAGAGCGTTTTTTGAGCATTCCGCGGAACACCGTACCATCTATCAACGCCTCCATGTGCGAAATCATTCAGGTCGCGTACGAAATTAGGGTTTGTCTGGCTTGAATGTTTTCAGTCCCTTGAAGGTCCGAATAGAGGCAAACTGCATTTTCGGCAACACACTTCGAGTGACCCTACCCATTCATATCAGTGCGAGACCTTCTTGAACGGCAGATGGCGGTCTCTATTGTTTCTCACTCTCTTCTCTCAACTTCTTGTTGAAAACATAATCACTGTAAAGAAGTTTTTTTTTCCAAAATTTGTTTGTGTACACATTTGCTGCATCAGGATGAGAACGAGTAAACTTGCTTTAGTGGGAAGAGTTAGGTGGTTTACTTCCGCTGTGGAATGTTTCCTTTCCCATCGCCTCCCGGCTCTCGATTAACAGAAATACACCAAATTGTGGCATCGCTGTGACTTCGTAGTATTGTGGTTATCAACTGGTGTGCTTCTGACATGTTCGATTCTTTTCTTCAAAACTTTTCCCCGCTTCACTACGACTAGAAGTTATTTCTGTGGCATCTGATTATGATTCTCCCGACGATCGCCTCGACGCCATCGACAAGCCTCGTCTCAGTTTCCAGTCGGCGTCGACCGTGGATGGCTTTCTCTCAATTTCTCTTTGCTTAATAAACCTCAACTACTAAAGTGCTTACTTGCAGGCTGAGAATGCGCGCGTCCGTACTCTTCATCGTCATCACCCTTCTTCTTCTTTCGATTGCCGTGGATCTGAGCCAGCAGTTGTATACCTGTAGCGACGGAGAGGCGTGCCCAAAGGACTATTACCCTCATTATCTCTTCAACTGTTGCTACTGTGTATGGTTAATCGAGGGAAAATGAGACTATCCGCGTTGTATAGCATTCTAGCGGGGAAACTGAAAATAAAGAAATGCCACCTGGTGTCGCGACAAGCACGAGAAGGAGACTCTTCTTTCTTCACTTGCTACGTTGCCTGTCTCTTCTCGCCTACGTTGATATACGTCACCACAACACCATTTCAAATCAGTTCATCGCCAAAAGCGAAGTCTAAACCTGATGCTAAACTCACTTTTAGCGAGCTTAACTGACCTCTATAGAACGGGAGATCTTGGCGAGATCTTGGCGATTTCAAGGAGACACTATTTCGCGACCGTTTTCTCTCGTCTCAGTAACATGGCGTTGCACAAGATTTGACTTTGCATGTTTTAGACGCAGCTCTTAAGATTAGAGGAGTGTAAACCCGACGGGTGTACGCGGTAACCGATTCACAGCACTTGGTATTTGGATCCTGGATTATGTACGGTGCTGCGGCTTGAAAGAGCTCGCACTCTTCGAGTATCTTCGACGAGTTGATCTTGTAATTTTTGGAGGGCTCGATGAAAGTCGAGCCAAATCAGAGATCCCTCAATGCGAGGTGCTTGCTTTAAAGGCTCTCACGTTCTGTCTTCGCAGGAAGAATTCTACCGCACAAGGAGCATTAACTCTCAAGCAAAAACAGCGCTGTTACTTGCTTCTAACGAATTCCCGCTGAAAACTGTGGCATCTCGCCAAAGTTGGTTTCCATATGCTTGCTTTAGCGATGGCGTTCAAGCGACGGGTGGCCCTTTCCTCTTGCAGCCGATAATGCTGACTCGGCAATCACAAGCCTCTTTTTCGTACGGTTGCGTAATGCTGACGCAGAGATTCTCATGAGAGTTTGACCGACCGGTCACTCCATCGACAACGCCTCCTCGTCCCTCAGTTAAAAGTCTTCTCCTCCGAACTTTTTGCATCTCAGTCGTGAAGTGTGCGACTTCTCATTTGGACCGCGTCGGATCTTCCCAGAGTCAATCAACAGCCCCACCTCCTTATTCCGTTGCGGATCCCCAGCCTTCCTATGTTGGACGGCCTGAAGCTTCGCAATTACGCCAGAGCTGCTTTCAAGGGTCTCGGTGCTACCATCATCGGCCAAGTAAGTGCTCTTCTACGATCAATAGATCCAAGAACTTGGAAAATCGGAGGCTTTCCGTGGTGTCTTACACAATCAGACTATTTAGAAAACAAACAAATCCACCCAAAAAATGACAATACGCCTGTATAACAAAATATGTTCAGCAGTGATCGTGACGAATCAATTCGACGATCGGCCTCTTTCTTTCTCGGAGAAGCCGTGTCTCTGTTTTCTTCTCCTTCTCAGCATTCCGGTCGCTCTTTTCATCATCTATCTCCTCGTCAATCACGGTTCGACTAATTCTGTATATCCCAGTAGCTTTGATTCCAGGGGATTCCAATCGTTCTTTCGACTCCGGTGATTTCGGCCACTCGAATGGCTTTAAATCTTTCGGCTCTGACAGATTTGGCTCGGGTGCTTTTAGCAGTAATTGGTTTGAGATTTGGAAATTAATTTTTTGTTCTCAAATCTTCTTCTATTTTTGTCGCATAAATTTGAAGTTCCTTCGCACTTGATCTGCGCATTGAGTCGTAAACCCAAAGAACCTGTTACTTGACCGACTAAAACTGACTGTAAAGGAGCCATGAGTCTTATCTATTCTCCCATCCTTTAGTATAGAGAATATCGTTTTGATTTGGGGACAATGTTACATTTTCACATTCGATCTCGATTTCGAACACCAAGAAACATTTCGGAAAACTGCTTAGCACATCTTGTAGATCTCGAAACGGACTCTTTAATGCGCTATAACACGGCTGGTGAAACTTTAGAAACTTAGAAGAAAAAGGTTCCCGAAGTTGGCTACTTTTGCGAAAAAGTTGTCCTCAAAATGGAGTCAGCTCTCTAATATTTTGTTGAACCTTTGGTGCGTTCTTGGACTCATCTTGTAGCGCGTTTCAAGCTGATTCTAATGCGCTATCAAGATATTCGCTAAACCTTAGAAATCACCGACAAAAATCGCTTTTGAAAAGTCCATGACATTGAACTTTTAAAATTCTGCTTCGACGTAAAAACATTAATTTCTTGAACAACAAACGCTCGATTTCGCCGCACTAAAGCGCATTCAGTAGCGGAGCATGTGGCCTACCGAATAAGCTTTGAAGCGTTAAAAAAGCTTGCAAGATTCGCTGAAACGAAATTTTTCGAAGTGCCTACTTTTTTCGTTTTGATCCAACGCGTAATCGTAAAAAAAAAGCCTATCTCGGTGAAGTCTGAAGCACTTCCACATGCCGCTGACGCGTTATAGCAGCCTTGCCCTAATTGTATGCTTTTCTACGTAGCATGTTAGTCAAAAAAGCACAGAGACTTGAGCTTTGTAAGTCGTAGAGGAAGACGTGGCCTTTGTTAGACAAAGAGGCTTCAGCCTTGTGAGTCGTAGAGGAAGCCGTGGCCCTTGTTAGTCAAAAGAGGCTTCAGCCTTGTGAGTCGTAGAGGAAGCCGTGGCCCTTGTTAGTCAAAAGAGGCTTCAGCCTTGTGAGTC
>JAQIXL010002154.1:0-14087 GCA_034700245.1 Poikilolaimus oxycercus | reverse complement strand
AGAGGCACGTCTTGCCGACGTTGAAATAAAATAAATTGACTTGCTCTTTAACAAACTTTGCACTGGAACATTATGCTAGCTATAATTGATTCGTATTCTCTCTGCAACACGAACTATTACTTGCTGCGCTAGCTTCAGAGGCACGTCTTGCCGACGTTGAAATAAAATAAATTGACTTGCTCTTTAACAAACTTTGCACTGGAACATTATGCTTACAAATAGTTGTACAAGCAACATTGTCAGTCCTTCTTCCAGTCTTCGAAGATTTGTCTCTTACCCCAATATGACAAGCTGGACCTAGAATCGCGCGCACGCCTAAAAACCCTTGGCGACGTGCGGCTTTGAAAACGGTCTCTTGCTTCTTCATCTCTTGGAGATCGACAAGCCTTGACTCACAAGGCAACACTCATCAGCCCAGACACTTCCTTGCCTTGTGCAAGCTCATTTGACACAAACAGCAACAGGAGTCAAAGAGCGCCTCAGACCCCTTGCTGTTTCCTGGTTGAAGGTGGGAATCCGCAAATGGGCACCAAGATGTGTGTCATCTAGAGAGTGACGTGAAGGAGGAAGCAAAATTTCTCAATGCAAAAATCATCGTTGCCTTGACGAAGACAACCCGATTCAAAGAAATGTTTCGCTTTGACTATTTGTGGAAGGGTTTCCTCGCTTTGGTGCTGTTAGTCATCGACAGCCAGAAATAGAAACGAGGCCCTTCCGTTTCCGTCGACGCGTCATTCCTTTACATGCAGTCGTCGTTTCTTCTCCGGCTGCCCCTTCCATTTCTTGTCAAAACCTTGAAACTGCTTTCTGTTCGAGAACTTTGTCGGCTTGAAAGGACATGCGGACGTCTGCGAAGATTGATCAAGTTGGAAAATCGACGTCTTCGCAAGTTCGAAGGTGCTCTTCAGTGCGGAATTCAAACGCCGACTATTAGAATGGAGATCACTTCCGAGGAAGCATTGAATTATAATAAGCCAGTGCGACTTGTTACCGTGATTCTAACAAATGATCGAAGAAGGATTTGGCTTTCTGTGGCGGAGGACGCATACGCTTGGCCCAGAAAGCATCGCCGTCATTGGGACAGCAATTCGTGTCCGAGAAATTGTCCATCACTTCGACCTCGCGACTTTCCCGCTGATAGAAATGTTGTCGAAACTTTTCTTCCCTCGATTTTGAGAAATATCAAGGTGGATGAGATCAAGGTCCAAGTCAACACGGCAGCCGATCTTTGGGCTGTTTTTGAATTCTTTCAAGGTCTGCATGTCAGATCGCTTTACATCGGAATTGCGATCAACTCCTACAACTACAGCACTTATTTGGAACCACGACCGGAAGTGCTTCGAACGAAATTTGAGGAGAAGACGGCTAATAACTTTATCTCCGCATCGCTGTGCGCCATCTGGTTTGAGAGACTCATCTTGACAACAAATGCCGGCTACACGATAACGAAGAAAGTTGTTGATCACATTTTCTCCTCGGCGAAAACATCAATTCATATTCGAGGAAAGGCATTGAGCGTGGAATTAGACGATGAGTCATTGAGAAAGCTAGATACGGGAAATGTTGACTTGAATGTTCGAAAGCATAATTTGTCTGCTGACGGAGTGAATGCCTTTTTGAAGAGATTGGAGACCTCGAAAGTAACGCGAAGAAGCTACGAGAACTACTTTCTTTTCACTATTTCTAGTTCACTTTCGACACGAGACTTTGCTGACGCGGTGCTTCGAGGCTTTAGTCAGTTACCTTTTCGATACATGGACAATCATTATGTGTTCGCCGAGTGTAAATTGAGGAACTATCGAGTGGAGTTTCATTATGATTACGAGGAGGCAAGCAGAAAAGAGGAGGAGCAGATCTATAGAATCGAGATCACACCACGATTTGATCTGCTGGAGAGCTAACGTTTTGGGAAACGTTTTGAATGAAACTTGAAAAGAAATAAAACTTTCCGTGTTTCCATGAAACGATTGCGACACCGCCTTGTCACTCTTCGCACTCCCAAACCTTACAATTAGTCACTCGTCCTTTCTCTTTCATTCCTGCTGGTCATGTTTTCTCCCATCGTCTACCTGCCGCTCACTTTACTGCTGCGAATTTTCCAATTTGTGCAAGTTCCAGAATTATGCCGACTAGAGCGAGCCTGCATCAGCTTTCGAGACTTAATCGTGGCTAGCGATAAGAAGCTGCGTGAATACAAAAGCCGTTTTCGTATTTATATTCAAACTCCTACAATGCATTTGGTGGCCTGTAACGAAGCAGCTCATTTCGCTTCACCGTCACGGACAGTCAAGCTCAAGATTGAGAGTCTCGGGTTTGAGCGCTGTGTTTCACTGTCAACGTCAATGAGCGGTGATCACGATATGCCGCGATCGAAAGAGCAACTTCCTTCGAGCGAGTTCGCCTCCGACAAGCATGCCCTTGAGCGCCTTCTCCCCTCAATCCTTAGGCACATGCCAATTTATTGTCTTCGACTTCATTCCAGCACAGTCGAAGATATGCGCATTATGTTGGCGTTCTTTCAAGGGCAACATATTGCGGAAATTTCTGTTTCAATTCTGGATGGAATGACTTCAGAGTTCTATGGTATCGAATGTAAACGTCAAAGGCTCCAGTCGACCTCTGAAAAGACCGAGTCAAGCGATGCGTTCTGTCGTGCACTAATGGCCTTAACTTTCGGCGAAATTTACATGGAAATTCAATTCAACTATGCTGTGAGTGAAAATTGTGTCAAGCATATTCTTTCGGTGGCAAACCGGATTATGATTCGTGGTGAACATCTAGTCTTCCCGCTGCATGATTCAATGCTGGAGAATTTGAAGGGAAACAAAGTGGATATCGGGACTCGAAGTCATTATTTCACTCCAGCTGGCTTGAATCAGTTCTTGAAACGTCTGCTCGCAGAGAAAGAACGGTCTTATATGAATACAGAACTTCCAACTAGAGGTGCAAGCATGAAATCTTTAGCAAGCGAAATTTTCAAAGACTTGCCGTCGACCCGCGTGCGCCGTAGCTATGTTTGGTTCTCACTCGGCTCTTATCAAGTTTCGCTGCGAAAAGCCGGCCACGCGGAGAACGCATGGAAATTAATCATTTATGCAAGCGAATATTTTAATCCTTCGGAATTAACCCCTCCGTAGAAACCACAGCGGCCGAACCAGATTGTGCATCGTTGAGTAATTTTGTGAAATTTTTTGTCTCACGGCCTTCACACTCCGTTTGTCATTTCACCTAGCGTATTTTTGCTATCAAAGGCATGCCTTCGTGTATTTTAAGAAATATTTGCCAAATTGCTTTCGTAAAAGACGAAAATAATTTCCATTGCATATTCTATAAGGTTTTCAATAGTATGTTGCTGTTAGTTATTGTTGTTCACAATCGGAACAAACCGTGAAAAAGCATGACAATCGTCGAGGTGCGTCAGTATAGCGTGACACGAAAGTGCCGAAATTTGCGCTCGTCACATCGACAATTGTCACCATTTTTCGATTTGCCGCTGTCTTCCGACTCTCGACATGCTTTCGAGTAGTTTATTACAACTTCCTCTAGACCTCCTAATTCGAAATTTGCAACTTTTGTTAGTTCCTGATCTATGTAAACTGCAGAGAACTTGCAGTATCCTTCAAGATCGAATTAAAGCCAATAGCAAAAAGTTTCGAAAAGTCAAAAATTCTGTGAATTTCCGTTTTGAATCACCAACGATGACCCTGTTGCTTATCAAAACGTCGTTTTCTGAATATCAAACATATCCGTTAAAAGATCTCGATCTCACGATTGAAATGAAAAAGAGGAGGCCATATTCCAAGAGAAAGACAATGAGAAAGATTTTTCTCTCGTTAACTGTTGACGATGGTGAAGAAGGTACCAAGCGAACTCAAAAGTGGAGGAGGCGGCTTGATTCGAACGATTTCCCTACCGACCAGAGCCTTCTCGAGCACTGTCTCCCCTCACTTCTTCGATATGTGGAATTTGCCATCGTTCTACTTGAGGCTGAGAATGCCGCAGATTTGTGCTTCATGTTGAAATTCTTTCAAGGATTGCACATTCCATCTCTAAGACTTAGCATTCACCGCAATGTGATCCCGGCGAGTAGCTGTTTTTCACTAAAACGAGGATCCCTAGCACACCCTAACAATGTGGAACGAGGGACAAGCATCGATTTATCTCTCGCTTTGATGGCCCTTACTTTTGACGAGATTACTTTGTATGTTGGAGAGACTGGTTTTCTCACCGAGGAATGTGTGAAACACATTTTTACAGCGACAAGATTAATAATGGTCGGGGGACACAATCTAATATTTCCTCTGAATGACTCATTTCTAGAGGAACTGTTGGCTGAACATGTTCAAATTCGTATAAGAAGTCATCATTTTTCGCCAGCAGCGTTGAACAAATTTGTGAAACGTTTAGAGGCCAAAGGAGCGCCTTCATACAACGAAATGCATTTTGATCTTCCAACTGCTGGAACTAGTGGTGAAGCTTTAGCAGACGAAGTGTTTGAAGGCTTTCCGTGCATTCAACCTGAAAGTTTTTCTTGCTCTCTCGACTCGCATGAAATCGCCTTGCGCCGTGAAATCAAACGAGGAGAAAATGCATGAAATCTTCATATTCGCCCAAAAAAGTCTTGTTGAATAAATCTTTAAAGAAATGTTGACATGCTGAAAGATTTTGTTCAAAAGATTTCCGTCAAGTAATTTCACAGCGTCTAGTGTTAGTCACTCGTGTTTGGGCGCCTTTCCCTTCACTTGTCGCTCATGTTCCCTACCTTCGTCAACCTTCCACTCGCCCTTCTCCTTCGAATTTTTCAACTTTTGCCAGTTCCGGAATTATGCCGACTAGAGCGAACTTGTTACGACTTTCGAGGCGTAATCAAAACCAATAGCAAAACGCTTCAACAGTACAAACGTCCGTTTCACCTTTTCGTTCGAACGCCTACTATTCAATTTGAAGCCTCAAACGCACGCATCTAAACCCTTTATTACATGGAAAGATACAAACAAAGACGAAAGCCAGTCTTTGTCGGTGTTTAAAAAAAAAGAAAAGAACAGATTTGCTTGATGCCGCTTTTTGCGAGTCCCTAACCACGTCATCAAGACAAATTGAAAACGTGTTGTTGACGGGCCACCCCATGACACCGGTGTTATTCGCTACAGCCCTGTACAATAAGTCACTCTATGGGAGTCACCAAGCGTGAACAATTTCGACATCGCCGTCACTTCTAGTCATTCCAAAGTTCGGTGATTGTCCATGCCTACCACAGACCTGATGGAGTCCAGCATCCTCAAAATCCCCTTGGTGCTTCTGATTCGAATTCTGCAGCTTTTGCCCGTCCCCGAAGTCTGTCGTTTCAGAGGAGCATGCCGACTTCTTAATGGCATCGTCCAAGTAAATTGCAAACGGCTCCGAAAATTTCAACGACCACTCCGACTTGCCATTGACACACCAGCACTGCGCATAGATTTTTGCAACGAGGAGTGGGAGGGCGGCAAGAAGCTCTTTCCTTCAAGAGATATTCAACTTGTAGTGGAAATAGAGGAGAATCGACTTTCTTCCAAGAGGCAAATTTCCCTACGTATTGACGGGCATCTGAAGTCGCTTCGTTATCCGGATTTTCGTTCAGACAATGCTGTTTTGGAACTTTTTCTTCCATCACTGGTTAGGTATACGAAAATTCACGGACTAAGACTGTGGTCTAAAAATACAGACGGTATGTGTTTAATGCTCAAGTTCTTTCGAGGTATGCATATTTCCGATTTTTCGGTGTCTATCAATGACATTGAAAGCAGGAGGACCAATTGTTTATTGTGTCGACATAAAGGGTTTCAGTCAGCATCTCAAAGGCGCCGAGAGAGCAACGAATTGTCGAAAGCATTGATGGCCTTAACATTTAGCCGAATTTACATGGCTCTCGATCTCGAATACATTTTTACAGAGAAATGCGTCAACCACATTTTTGACGCAACAGACCAAATAAGGATCGAAGGTTATCGGCTAACCTTCCCGCTGAATGACTCAACATTGGCGAGAACGATGGCGAGAAATATTCACATCTGCGCCAGGACGGGATATCTTTCATCCAGCATAACGAGCACTTTGCTGCAGTGGATCCAGGCTCCTGAACCGAGTAATCAACCGGAAGAGTTCCTTCTTCCGAGAATTCCAATGGGCACTGAAACTTCAGTGAGCGATGCCTTCAAACGTTTTCCATTTTGTCGTTTTTCTCTGAGTTCTTATCCACGTGTCTCACAATCAGAAGAGATCTCCAGACAAGGAGAAATGTTTTGGATTCTGAAAATATGGACGCGTTGATGGTGAGAAGATTTTCTGTCTCTTGGTGAGCTAGCATCATTAAAGAACTTTTTCAAAGTTTTGACTCTACGCTGATTTGGTCTCAACATTCAAGGGTTGCCTACTTTAGTTTCTATCTTACGACTTGAAACGAAACGAGCATAAAGTTGCTTTTTGTTGGCTCATTAGGCGTTTTTACACGTTTGTATGCGTCTATGCGGTTCATTTTTACTTTTGGCGAAGATACGTTAGCATGTTTTGATTTTCCTCGTCAATTTTGTGGATGTCTTTAATGGCGGCTTGAAACTCATACACATCAAGGCCGCCGTCTTGGTCGACGTTTCTGGCGTTATATCTAGAGAATTATTAACAAGACTTGCCTAGACAACTTACACATCGATTATCGTTTGGGCTGGGATGTTGGAGTAGGTGTTACGGAAGCCTAAGATTTCGGGAAGCTCGACGAGCCCATTGTGGTTTTTGTCCATCCACTCGTGGAGCTTGACAACAGAACGATGATAAGTAATGTGGATGTTGGCGAATCTATCGCTGAACACATCCTCGGTCTCGGCAAAAACGACAGCGGCAACGGTGAGAACCGCAAGACCAACACGCATTGGTGAAAGAAGAGCTAGCTTCGACTGTTGAAGGCATCCCGTTGACGCCTCTTTTCTACGCTTTACTCTGACGTAATTTTCTGATGCAATGTCTTTTGAAATCTCTCGCACGTCATTCATGGCGGTATCATCCAATCTCCGGATTCAAGTTGAGTTCCACGCATCAAAGGTGTCACATGTATGCAGATGCTCGCTTGATGTACCTAATAAGCTGGGCACGATTCGTCCAAGATATGGAAGTATTATAAGCCCCAGTTTTCGATGAGATCGCTCGAGAAATGATGAAATAAATGTCGAAAGCGAGTCAGCGGTGCCATCAGCCAGGGGCAACGACATGTGACCATTTTCACGTGAATATCTTGCTCGTTTGCTGACTTCATTGCGACATTTAGTTCCACATTTATCACTTCTGCATTTGTGGGCAAATTACACTTATTCGCACCTACGACCGCGGCAATCGGGGTGATTTGCACATTGTTAGCGTGATCTTTGAAGCACTTGTCAATAGCTAAAACGCCAGTCTCTCCTCAATGGCCGACTTTCACTGCCTTCCGCGTGAACTTCTACTTCACATTTATCAGCTTCTGCCTGTTCGTGAACTCTGTCGCCTCGAGCGAACATGCCAGTTTCACCGTTGTAATTTGCTTCAAACCAAAAAAGGACTACGACGCTATGATCAAGCCTTAGAGTTCGTCATACATACCCGATCCACTACTCTTTTTCTCAAAAATGGAGCTGAATATAAAGACCTGGATTGTGGTTTGCGACGCGATGTATTCATTGCATTGACCGACGATCGACGTTCAGTAGAGCATCGTGTCTCAGTAAGGAGACCGAATACGAATTCAGGAAGCTCATCTGTCCGTATTTTTCCTTCCAGTAACCAATTTAACTACTCCAATAAGGAGAAGCTTGTCGACGCTTTTCTGCCAACGGTTTTGCGCTTTATTTCTCCGTATGAACTCTGCATACACGCTAGAAGTATGGAGAAACTTGCCCTAACATTCAAACATTTTCAAGGACATTTTCATGAAGTTAAAATTTATCTGAATGCCCATGGTCAGTCAAAAAGTGTTCTTGACGTCCAAGATTCATCGAGTGAGAATTTGTTACATCAAGCGTTGACCGCGGTGACTGCAAATTTCTTCACATTTTCTTCGGCAACGACTGTCTTTATCGGCAAACAAATTGCCTTGCACTTAGCTAAATGCCGTTACTTATTGTTAGAATTGAGAGCTTCAAGCAGTCGATTTGATTTCGACGACGAGTGCTTGTCTCTGCTTGCCTCTGAATCGGTCACCTTGGACATGGAGACTTCGGTGACCGGAGCAGGCATCAATGCTCTGCTTCATCGTCTACATGAGGATGAGAATTACAAACTGAAAGACATTTCGCTTGTTTCAAATGTGGAATCAAAAGAGAGGTTCCTAAGTGAGTTGACTGAGGGTTTCAAAACTCAACAAATTGGGTTGTTCGATGGTTTGTTGATTTCCAGCGTCTATTTACCCAGATGTAATGTGCATTGTTATCATAGCAGTGGTTGTGGTTATCTAAGCGCTCAAAAATGCCGCGTCAAGATTGTGAGGAATGCGATTGAACCCGTTTGAGTTCGAGAACGACGACGAAAGAACTGATGCCAATGACTTTTCTGAATAAACATGATTGTTTATCTATAAAGATACTGAACTGAAAATGCTTGAGTTCTATCGTTTGCGATCAAATATTTACTTCGTAAAGGTGCGGGTGTCGGACAGCTGGACGATTGAGCGAATGAAGTCCGCGTGGTCCGCTGCTTGCGTGTACACATCTGAATCAATAAAGCAGTTACATTCAAATGATCAACCTGGAGTCGTGTATGTGTCGATGGCAAATTCGTCACGCAGCGGTCCCCAAGACGTCACACCAATGAGATGCCAGACGTTGCCGAGTTCCACGAGTAATGGACCGCCCGAGTCACCCTGTATTCTAATTGGCTAGGCTCAATAAATAAATGTTTACACTATAGATTCCACCGGTGCCAGAACCGGCGCAGAGCATTGCCGGGTAAGTAGTCAGGCAGCCGAAAAACCAATGAGCTGTGGACCATGCCTCCAGACGTTCCCTAAATCGCTCTTTTCAATTCTCTCAGTGATGCCATACTTGCAAACGCGATCTTCAATGAAAAATGCCTTTTTCTTGGCTAAAACTGAGCGCTGATTTTTGTTGATGATCGTTTTGTTGTTTTCGTCTGAAAGCAAATTAATCAAAACTCCGAACAAACTGTTGAATTGACCCCACCCTATGGTCCACAGAGTAAGGTTATAGCTCTCTACAAGGCGATCGACTGACTTGCTTCCTAGGCAGACTGGCTGAATACGCCACGAGAAAGTCACTGCTTCATCTAGCTGCAAATTCCCTCTTCGCTGAAATCCTCCCTACCACTACGACAGCGATGTCATTGGGCTCGTTTATCGAACAGTTATAGGTTGCTTCCTTCACGCCCGGCGTAAATAGTGGATGAGCGTAAGCCGTGCCGTTGATGTGGAGAGCCGTTGGGTCGTTCTCGATGATCGAACCTAGCTGGACGGTTCTAAAAAAATCGAATGTTTTTTCTATTGAAAAACGAACAGTCTTGTTATGTTGTACAAGACGACACAATGCGCCGCGGTGACGACATGTCGATCGGAGATGAGTGCCCCGCCACAGATGCCCCTCTCCGGCGTTGAAAGTCGCACCATCCAGGGATGCTCACCGGTTGCGGCATCTTCGCCATTTGTAATCTGGAATATTTTCTGTTTAAAAGTGAAGAAACCTTTAAGGCAGAAACAGGTTTGAGAAGTCTACGGCCGCAAGGCGTGCAAGCCACAAGTGGGAAAAGAAGAGAAAGCAGAATAAGCGCACGGGACATTTTTAGCTTGCTCAATTCCACGCCCGCATTTTAAAGTCCGTATTCTATTTTCGCCAAAGGCTTTTTTTACATTTCCAAAGAGACCAAAATGGGAAGGAGCTATCGAAGGCACACAAATTGTTGTATTCCAAAAAATATCTACAACGAGTTTGCTCTGCAAAAATATCGGTGCCGAATGCCTTCGAGACGAGAATACTCCAACCTCGAAAAGAAGAATCGGAAAGCCTTCTAAAATTTGCCTAATTGTAAGAGGGCTGAAAATTAACGAGAATGACTCTCACTGTGCTTCGTCCCAGGTTGCCATTCCCACCTAACAATAAGGAAAGAGTTCAGGGTTATCTCAGTCAGTTGTGGTTGAAGTCATTGAGCGTCTGTGCATTGTGTCGAGGAGAACGACTCGTTTGTATAAAAACGAACGCCTTGCGGATTCTCATTTCGTTTTGCTTGAGTTCCCTCTTCGATCGACTTTGACCCTTTTCTTTGAAACGTGAGTGAATTGTGTGAATTGCGGTAGTTCCTCGCGCATTTAAACGCAAAGGTCAAGGCGATTAACACATAAGAAACGCGAGACCGTTAGAAACTCCCTAGTTAGTTGTTTCGTCAGTCAGCAATGGTGCTCTTCCAACTTCCCTCTGACATCCTCTTTCACGTTTACGGACTTTTGTCTGTTCGTGAACGTTGTCGTCTTGAGCGAACATGTCAGCTTCATCGCTCCAATTTGCGCCAAATCAAAAATGGACTGCGACGGTTTGTCGAGGCCCTAGAATTTATCATTCGCACCCGATCCACTACTGTTATTCTCAGAAACAAAGCGGGGTGGCTAGGCTTCACAAGTGATTTGCAACGTCGAGTTGAAATAGATTTAGCCGTTGAAGAACGTTATGTGCAGCATAAAACATCTTTGAGCGCGCCCAATTTTAAAGACTCGCATGCTCATAATTTCTGTCTTTGTAAGGAGTGCTCAAGCGATGAGAAGGTTGTCGATGCTTTCCTTCCGTCAGTCCTGCGATTTGTCACTCCTTATCAACTTTGTATTCACGCTACAAACGCGGAGAATCTCGCCGGAGCAATGAAATATTTTAAAGGGAATTATCATGAGATTAAAATTTATCTCCACGATCTTAAGACAGCCGAAATTCCAGATCCAACTTGTGATAGATTTTTACGCATTGCACTGACCCCAGTGACAGCTAATTGCTTTATGCTCTTTTCGTGCCTGAAATTGATCATCGACAAACAAACAGCCATGCATTTAGCGACGTGCAGTGTTTTACACATGCGAGCCCATCAGAGCCGCATGGATTTTGATGATGAGTGCTTATCTATGATTCAGCGATCGGCTGACTTGGAAGTGGAAACGTCAGTTACTGCGGCAGGCATCAATACCCTGCTTCATCGTCTTCATGCGGATGACAGCAGAGATCGGAGAGAAGCTTCTCTTATTATCAAAATGAATTCAAAAGAAGAATTACTGAAGGAGCTTGTTAAGGGGTTCAACGTTGAGCCGATTTTATTTGAGAGCAACCCAATGTTTGCCAGTATTCACTTACCTAAATGCAATGTACTTTGCTATTAT
The DNA here is from genome assembly GCA_034700245.1 of Poikilolaimus oxycercus. NCBI lineage: Eukaryota > Metazoa > Nematoda > Chromadorea > Rhabditida > Rhabditidae > Poikilolaimus > Poikilolaimus oxycercus. The sequence continues at coordinate 2,722 of JAQIXL010002154.1, read as the reverse complement.
TTAAAAAGTGAATGCCAGCCTCAGTTTGCGCAAAAATGCGTGATAGAAATTGTTAAGAAGTAGCAAAGTTGCTTTTTGATGATGAAGACAACTAACGACAGTTATATCGTTTGTTTGCCGAGAAAAGAATTGAAATCGATGACGTTGAATAAGTCATCCAGATGCAGAACTCACTGTTTTCTCCATGTTACCGTTGCATTCTTTGTGTTTCGCCGTCTGTAGTCCGAATTTTTCTGTGAATGCGCTGTGGATACATTTCCGCCGACTTCGGTGCTTAAACGTTGGACTCCTGGAGACTTAATAAACAGTTGTGAACGGCAACGGCATGTTCAGCTTCATTTTAAATCCTGACCAATCATGAAAGCTACCCGGTCAACTTTGTTCCCTTTCCCGGCGTTGCCACTTATCCACTCAAAAATCCAGGAAGAGGGGGAGCTTATCGACACATTCTGCCGACTTTGTTTGAGAACAATCCTAGATTTGCTAGTCTCTCCTTGCCCAAATGCAACCTGAGTTGTTATCATCTAAGCTTTTTTCATGTAACTCACAAATGCTGCGTTGAAATTTTTAAGAAAGGAGAATGATTTGAGGTTAACGTCTCCCTCTCTTTCCGTCTCTTTGCTCAAATACATGCAGACGTCTTTATCACAAAACACATTTTCACAAAATCGAACTTTCACAAAATTATTTATGCTCAGTTCATACTGTGACTTCGGAATTTTGATCCTTCGTCAAATGTTTAGTTCGATAAGGTGCCGGACATCTGGACGATTGAACGAATAAAGTCCGTGTGGTCCGCTACTTGCGTGTAGATATCTGAATTTGTAAAAACAGTTCGAAGAAGATCGACCTGGATTCGTGTAGGTGTCGATAGCGAACTCGTCAATCAGCGGTCCCCAAGACGTCACGCCAATGAGATGCCAAACGCTGCCGAGTTCTATGAGCAATGGACCTCCCGAGTCACCCTAGACTCTCATTTGGTGAAATTTCGGAGCAGAAAAAATCACATGAAAAACTCCACCAGTACTCGAGCCAGCGCAGAGCATTGTCGGGTATGTAGTCAGGCAGAATTTTCCATGAGCCGACCACGCCTCTGAGCGCTTCCTAAATCGCTCTTTTCAGTACACTGGCTGATACATACTTGCAAACGCTATCTTCTATGAAGAACGCTTCTTTCTTGGCCAAAACAGTTCGCTGATTTGGGTCTATGACTGTTTTGTTGTTTTCATCTGAAGGCAAGTTGTCCAAAACAGGGAACAAACCGTTGAATTGACCCCATCCAATGGTCCACAGAGTGAGGTTATGATTCTCTACAAGGCGATCGACTGACTTGCTTCCTAGGCAGACAGGCTGAATGCGCCACGAGAAGGTCAGCGGTTCGTCCAGCTGTAAATTTAAGCTTCTCTGAAATCCTCCCTACCACTACGACAGCGATGTCGTTGGGTCCGTGGATAGAACAGTTATATGTTGCTTCCTTCGCGTCGTCCTCGGTGAACAGTGGATGGGCGTAAGCGGTGCCGTTGATGTGGAGAGCCGTTGGGTCGTTCTCGATGATAGAACCTAAATGAACGGTTCTGAAAAAATTATATTTTTTTTTCTACCGAAAAACGAACAGTCTTGTTATGTTGTACAAGACGACACAATGCGCGGCGGTGACGACATGGCGATCAGAGATGAGGGTCCCACCGCAGAGCCCCCTCTCGCGCCATGAAAGTCGTACCATCCAGGGATGCTCGCCGGTTGCGGCATCTTTGCCGTTTGTAATCTGGAATTTTGTAAGTTCAAAAATGAGGAAACCTTCAAGACAGAAGCTGGTTTAGGAAGTCTACGACCGCAAGCCGTGCAAGCCACAAGTGGGAAGAGAAGAGAGAGCAGAATAAGCGGGCGGGACATTTTTAGCATGCTCAATTCCATGCCTGCGCTTTAAAGTCTCCGTGATTCTATTTTCGCCATAGGCTCCTTTTAGATTTCAAAAGGGGCCAAAATAGAATGCATCCGTCAGAGGCACACCAGTTGCTGTATTCAAAAAATATCTACAACGCGTTTGCTTCTGCAAAAATATCCGGTGACGAATGCCTTCAAGACGAGAATACTCTAACCTCAAAGAAGAAGAATCGGAAACCCTTCTAGAAGTGGTCCAAGAGAGCAGAGGGTTGAAATCTGATGGTAACGATGGCGCTGCGGTTCGTCGCAGGTTTGTATTTCCCATCGAACAATAAGGAATGAAGCGCGCATGTTCATTCAGGCTCATCTCAACGAGTTCTGATCGAAGTCCAGGAGAGTCTGCGCATCGTGTTGAGGAGAACGACTCTTTGCATAAAAAGGAACGCAGTGTGGATTATCATCTCGTTTTGCTTGAGTTCCCTCTTTGATCGACTTTGACCCTTTTCTTTGAATCGTGAATGAATTGTATGAATTGATGCAGTTCTTCGCACATTTGAATCTAAAGGTCAAGGCGATTAACACATAAAAACGCAAGTGCCGGTAGAAACTCTTTAGTCAGTTGTTTCGTCGGTCAGCAAATGATGCCCGACTTCCTTTGCCAACTTCCCTTTCACAGTCTGTTTCACGTTTACGGACTTTTGTCTGTTCGTGACCGTTGTCGCCTTGAGCAAACATGTCAGCTTCATCGCTGTAATTTGCTTCAAATCAAAAATGGACTGCGACGGTTTGTCGAGGCCCTAGAATTTATCATTCGCACCCGATCCACTACTGTTATTCT